>OX638133.1:50106669-50319169 GCA_951804985.1 Dryomyza anilis | reverse complement strand
ATAGCACTACGCACTCATGTCGTGCGCCCGATTTTTTAATTTTTTTTTTATTTTTCAGTGCTCGCTCTATGATCTCACTTCGCAATCACGGCGTGAGCCCGCACGAAAGCGATTTTTTGATACTTGTGTGCTCGCACACAGCTCTCACTACGCACTCAGGTCGTGCGCTCGCACGTTGTGTGTTCATTTTGAACGCATATAGCACGCAAGATGTGATCCCGCACGACATTATTTTTGGTGCGACGCACGTTTGCTATCTGGGAAATGGCAAATTAATGTTTGACAAAATATTTTTAATTAATGATGCCAATAGATAGGTGTTTTAAAATCAAACAATTAATGCCTTTACATTACTATTTTATCTTGCTTAAGGGAGATCACAAATAATTTTTAAGACGTAGCAAAATATTATAAAAAGTCATAAGTTTCTCCATGACTATCTGCTTTGCCTATTTGTGCAAATATATTGCCATTTTCAATTGTTTAATAAATTAAAAAATTATTTAATAAACTTTTTGGAATACTGGGAAACAGAATATGCATATTTGAGCTATTAGACAATACTAAATTACACGAATGGTCCAGACTGATAGTCATGAGGAAACATATATTTCTTGATTTTTTTTTCTACGTCTTAAAATTTATTTGTGATCTTCTCCCAGAAAAGAATTTTTCTATGAGTTGTTCTTTAATCATAAATCTATCGATCTGCATACTAAGACTTTTTTTTACTTTGAAAAATTTACTCAAATCATATGTCAAATTCAAACAAGTGAAATTGTCATTTTATCCAGGATTTTTATTTTTTTTTGCATAATCTTTGTAGTAATTCATATTTTAGTTCAGCAATTAACATTCTCCTTAATAATTTTGAACAATTTTTATAGTTGTATTTTGTCCAGTATACAGTTTTAAGGATTTTTTGGGTTTCAGAACAAGGTTTTGTAGATACTATATTCAATCAAATCAACAGAAAATATATCAAATATTTTACAATTTTTTTCCAATTAATCTCTCTAATACAAATACAAGATTTAAGTTCAGTAATTTTTTAAAAATATTTCGATTTTGTAAAATATTCGGTAGCACTACTATTATTTTGCACAGCAACATTCACGACACGCCTAGGTAAATTAAGGTAATTTTTTAAAATGTGTTAAAAATATGGAATATTTTAATCAGAATTATCCAATATATATAAATAATAAAAATACTCTGTTGTTCTTAAAACACAAGGCGATCAACAATGCTATAACATAATTTATAGTAGACCACTACTATTTTTTTGCACACAGGTGTATATATATGTACATAAAGGTGTATATATATGTTCATAAAATTCTTATCAAATGGTTTTCTATTTTATTTCATATTTTTCTTTCACTTAATTAACTAATCAAATATTTTAAGAATCTTTTTAATCAATTAATACTAATAATAAAATATTATAACATAAATTAAATAATGACTTCAACGCTTTTACGCTATTTAACGCTTTTTGTGAATTTATATTTGTTTAGAAAATTAAATATTTTTTCGTCTTAATATTTTTTATTTTGATTTTTTTATTTTTCTACGAGATTATTCAGGACAATTGGACTTATATTCTGCCATGCACACAAAGCACGTTCCCATAGTTGATCCACAGTGTTTGGAAATTTATTTTTGAGTGAAATTTTTTTGTTTTAATATGGCCCAAAGATTTTCAATTGGATTAATATCGGGTGATTGCGAAGGCCAATCCAGCACTCTTATGTCATTCTCTTCAAACCATTTTTTTGTAAGTATTTCAAGTACGTCATTGGATCTTTTGACGCAATTGTGTGCTTCTTTAATCCCACTGGAACAGATTCACCCAAAAAATGTCCAATGACGCACTTGGGTACTTCTGTAATCCCTCTGGAACAGATTCACCCAAAAAAGTTGCAATGACGCACTTGGGTGCTTCTGTAATCCCACTGGAACAGATTCACACAAAAAAATATCCAATGACGAACTTGGGTGCTTCTGTTAGATATATGTGCTTCTGTAATCCCACTGGAACAGATTCACCCAAAAAATGTCCAATGACGCACTTGGGTGCTTCTGTAATCCCACTATAATTTTAAATTTAATTTTTCAGTTTTCTATCGCATCCCCTTCACCCCCTTAGCAAACTGTAAAAATACGATTTTTGCTGTTTTGCACCACAGCATCCAAAAACTGCCTTTTTAAAATTCTGAAAAAATGTACATAAATTCTTGACATTGAACAAAGATCATTCCACTTTGATTTGGAGTGGTAAGAATGTTTTTTCTATTTTTTTCTTAACTTTGAAATTCTTGTTTTTTAATATATAAAACGCCATAATTTTGGAATGGTTTGAGATACATCAATAAAAAACTGGTATGTGTAGAGATGGGCGCGTGCCTGTTTTTGATGGTACGGACACGCACGGGCACGCCGATAGGTGACACGAACGAGCCCGACGGGGTTTTAAAAGACACGCAAAAACACGACAAAACACGGAAAAACACGACAATACACGGAAAACACGAGAAAACACGAAACAGCATGGAAAACCATGAAAAAGAAAGCGAAACGTGAAAAATAATGCCTGAACTATTTAGATTTTTGGAACCAGAATCGTTATTAAAAATGTGTTAAACCGGAACTGGAATCGGAACATATAATCGGAACGCAAGAAGAAGCGGATTCGGAACCGTTATTAAAAATGTATGGAACCGGAATCGAAACCTATTTAAATTGTTGGAAACCGGAATCGGAACCACAATTTTGAAAATCTTGGAACCCGAACCGGAATCGATATTTCAAAGGGTTTTAGTTCCTATAATAAATAATTCAAAAATGATGTTTACTACTGCTTTATTCTCTTAAATCCATAAGTAAAACTAAAACAATAGATTTTTAAGAAAAGTATAAAATACCATGAAATTTTTATTTTATGAACCTGGAAGTAAGGGTATTTTAATATGTGGTAGGAATTTTAAATAATCTTTAATGGGCGCGTGCCTGATTTTGGAGACACGCACAGGCACGACAGCAACTAGCACGCACGGAGATTTGCACGCACGAACTCAGATTTTCGGGCGTGCCCCATATACAAATAATTACACTTAACCAACACGGTGACCATCGCAGCTAAGCCAGAAAAGCTGTAGTCGGACCGGTATATCGCGTTGCATTTGGGCTTGATGAAGGGGCGACTTATTATGGTTACGCTACGGCTGCGGTTGTTGCGACAATGCCTCGTCCAGTGGATGCATTTTTTCTGTTCCGGCGGAGCGTGTATGCCAATTAACCACGTTACGTAAATGCATCAAATGTGCGGCAGCCCTCTAAGCCAGACATCAAGCACGTCTTACCAAAAGCTTACCAAAATTATCTGAAAATAGTTTGATTGTATTTTCTGGTGCTCAGCTGAATTATTGTTTTGCTTACCTACAACAGCCGCTAATTCCTCGTCCAGTGGCTGAATTTTTTCTGTTCCGGCGGAGCGTGCATGTCAATAAACCACGTTACGTAGATGCATCAAATGCGCGGCAGCCCTCTAAGCCAGACGTGCCTTAAAGAAGCACAAATAGTTTGGTTTTAGTTTCTGGTGTTCAGCTGAATTATTGTTTTGCTCACCTACAACAACTGCAAATGCCTCGTACAGTGGCTAAATTTTTTCTGTTCCGGCGGAGCGTGTATGCCAATTAACCACGCTACGTAGATGCATCAAATGCGCGGCAGCCGTCTAAGCCAGACGTGCCTGAAAGAAGCACAAATAGTTTGATTTTAGTTTCTGGTGCTCAGCTGAATTATTGTTTTACTCACCTACAACAGCTGCAATTGCAGAACACTCAACTATTCAGTCATTGATATCCAGGAGGTAGGTCGCCGATGGCTCCTTACACCTGCATGATGTTCCAGTAATACATAAATTAAATGTTATGAAACAAATATATATCTATTACTATTAAATTAATCAAAGAAAAACTTACAATGCGGTGTGTGATTGCAGTTTCGAGTGTGAATTTGACAACTCTTTATATTATTTTGGTTACGTTGAAAGTGGATAAAACAGGGATGAAAATAACTACTACTAAATAACTAAAAACTACAATCACTGCAGATTTGCTGAAAATTAAAACTGCAGTCCGCACAGACGTGGAATGAGAAAATAAAGAAGCATATCGCGCAAGTGCTATGGTATTTATTTCGCGGGGCAACTCCGTGCAACTGCGAAAAAAGGCTGCCCCGGCACGCGAATTTTCACAGCCAGTTCGTTTTGTTGTTGTATGACATGCTTATGTGGCGCAGGAGTTCGGCACTGATATTATAGACTGCGCAATGTTTTAATAATTTTTATATTAAAAAATTGATTATACAGAAAAGTTCAGAAATATTCAAATACACTTTTAATCGCTGTTTTAATTTTGTTTATAAAAATTGTAGCATTAAATGGTTCGTTGAACAGAAAAATAAATTTAACAAGAAATCTTAATCAACAGTTTTATTCAAATACATAAATTATTACGAGTAAAAATATATATATACTTTTATAATAAAAAAAACGTTATATTCCATACAAAAAAATGTACACGGGTATTTAATTTCAAATTAAAAAGTTGTCCGATAAAATTAAAAAAATTAACTAAAACATTTCAGATACCCAAATTCAACCAAAATCCAATTATTTGGTCGATTTGATTTTGGAATGACTCGGTTAAAAAAATTTATTATTTAAAGGAGGTTTTTTTTATCGATCACAATTTGGTTATTTCTGTTTAAATTTCAATAATTTTGAAAAGGTCATTTAATTTACTTTAAATAACAATAAAAACAAGTAACTTATGTTACAAGATGTTTTTTTTACGATTTTTCAACAAAACATTGTGTATTTTCTGTATCCCCGGTTTTAATTAACCGATTTCATTACATATGTTGGTTCTTTAACTAATTATACAGTCTGGAAATATTTTACGTAGATACTAGGGGTTCCAATCCCGAAGCATTTTGGCAATCCCGGGTCTTTCGGGATTAGAAAAATAATCCCGGGATCCCGGATTATGTCCCGAATAATTGAAATTTGTAATACAGGTACCAAATAAGTAAATTTTAATTAAGTAAATAATTAATTTACATAGTTCTGCTAGAGTTTATCACAAGAAAATAATTTCCTGTGCTTGAGTATTGCAGATGAAGTTAAAAACACTTTAAATCAATAATTCATCATCTAAATAAAGCTGTTTTGGACCGAAGTAGGATTAAAAATTAGTGATTGAATCTATTATTGTCTTATGTTCGCGCATCGTCTTTGAAGTTTAAAAAGAACAAAAATTTTACATTTTCTCAAGTTAAACCTGTCACAAATATAATTGTGTTTATACATTCTTTATAGTTCTGAATCCAAATATGTTAACGATCCATTTCTATGACGTATAGGAAAAAAATCCTAAAGTCTGCCAATAATTAAATTTTTACTCATTACATTATATTGTTTATTATTTATTGGCGTACGCGCATTGCAACTGAAGGTAAAAAAATAACTTTAAAAAATAATTTTATGTTTAGGGTAATAAAAATGTATTTTGTATCAGAATAGGTTCCAAAAATTAGAGTTTAAATCTATTAATGTCCTCCCAAAATTTCAGAAATTTTGAAGTTTAAAACACGAAAAAAATCGGAATTTTATTTGATAAAACCGGAATATTATTCAGGAGGATATTAATATATTCAAACTCTATTTTTTGAGCCTATTCCGATACAAAACAATTTTATTTACATGGTAAAAAAAAAACAAAAATACGAATTTGTTTTTAACATTTTTTTCGATCAAATTTTTATGTAACTTTTAGGCCGTATTTCAATTTGATATTAAAATATAAGTTTTTTTTCGATCCGCACTATTAAACATATAGTTTTGTGAAAAATACTAGCAGCGGTATCCTTACATGAAATCAAACATTTGTCATTAATTCTATTGAAAAATAATTAAAATATGCTAACGACTGCAAATTTAAAATTTAATAGTTTTAATATTTTCTACACGTTTTTTTGATTGACAATCCCGGGATTTCATTTCGGAATTTTCGGTACAAATATTCTCCGGGATCCCGGGATCGGAAGCCCTAGTAGATACATAAGTAAGTCAAGAGAATTTGCACAAAGAAGTGGTAATAAAAATTCTGTAAATGAGGATATACATTATTAATCGAAGCCTATCATGTATATTAATGGTGACGCATCGAATAATCAATAATTTTTGTTGCAGAATAACAAAAAAAACTAAATTTGATAATTTGTTATTTATTTTGTTTCTCATTTAAAAGTTTTGAATAACAAATAAATTTTATTTATATGGAAAGTATGCTGCATTTTAAACACAGCGTTTTTACAGCGTTTATTTGTATAAAAATGTTGATTAAGATTTCTTGTTAAATTTATTTTTCTGTTCACCATTTCTGTTAACCATTTAATGCTACAATTTTTATAAACAAAATTAAAACAGCGATTAAAAGTGTATTTGAATATTTCTGAACTTTTCTGTATAATCAATTTTTTAATATAAAAATTATTAAAACATTGCGCAGTCTATAATATCAGTGCCGAACTCTTGCGCCACATAAGCATGTCATACAACAACAAAACGAACTGGCTGTGAAAATTCGCGTGCTGCCCGGGGCAGTCTGTTTTCGCAGTTGCACGGAGTTGCCCCGCGAAATAAATACCATAGCACTTGCGTGATATGCTTCTTTATTTTCTCATTCCACGTCTGTGCGGACTGCAGTTTTAATTTTCGGCGCTTGGCAGCAGCTCGGTTTCTTAATCTTCGTAGCCCGCACGAGGCAGGTACCGAGAATAGTGAAAAGCATTACTCGTTGCGACGGGCAGTGTCTGCGTAAAACAAATTTGCGCGTCATTGGATGAAGAAAAGGGCATGTGCGGGCGCACGCACACGGGCATTTCCGATCTCTGATAACTACACGTAATACAGTAATATTTACTGCACTAATTTTTTAATGTATTTATTTTGTTATATTTTATTTTTAATGTTTTAGTGTAATAATAAAATAAATGTCAAAACTAAAATTGTTATACAAAAACTTATTTATTTGGAAGACCATATAAAAAAAAAAAAAAAATTGCCAACACCTTAATTTTCGCAAAAAAAAAAAAAAATTAAAAAAATATATAAAATAAAACATATTTTTTTCTATAAAACGTTTGTCTTTTGTATGGAACCGTGTCTTTTGTATGGAACCATGACGATAAAACGATGATTAACAACCGGATGGCAATAAAAGGATAATATTGCATTGTCATCCAGTTCGAGGCAATATTTAAAATCTCAAGTCTGTAGCTCATCGCGAAGGTAGTTAAAAATCAATTACTAAATTTGTAACGAACAGACAAATAAGAAAGCAACTTAATATAAACGTTTTAAAAAGCGTCGCTCGGTGACCTTGAAAAATAAAAAACCAGTACACCTACTTACAAGTACATATGGATACCTCACGATTACAAATCTGTAATTATTTTGTCGATCCGTCAATCCTAAGGGCCACCAGACTAATTTATATTATTTTAATAACATGTACATTAGGGGTATGACTTTTTTGTAACCTTATTTTTACATGGTATCATAGGATGAGAAATACTGAAAAAATAATGAAAATAATTAATTTTGATTATTTTATTAAAAAAATTCCCCCCAGGACCAACCTTTTATGAAATAAAAAGTATATATTGGGTATTCCATGTATGATGACCACCTAAATTTTTAAATGTTGTTGACTTGGTTCAAACTTTGTTTGTGATTAGTACCTATGAGTCTTAAAATTTAAGCAAAATATTGATGATCCGGTTGCCGAATACCAAGAGTCAATAAATTCATAGATTTCACAAATTCATTATTTACATTGTAAGATGCGGCTTTGGTAAATCTGTGTTAGTACCATTAAAGATATAATTCACATAAAGGCCTATGTTTGAAAAAAAATATATATTTTTCGCACTTTTTACCATTAATTATGACTCATAGCGGTGAACATTATTGGTGAAGATATCGGTGAACATTTATGATGTTGTTATACTTTAAAATCATAGCCTACTTCGATTGTCTTCTTCAAACATTTGAATAATTGTAATAGTTTGTTTTTATTCGTGCGTTAAGTTTCGACGCTTACTAGGATTTCGATTTTGTATTCTCTGGGGGAAGTTTTTTGATGCGATTTTATTATGCGAAAGTAGTATTATTTTTCCTATTTCTATATAATTGCTCATAGGAATATGTTATGTATATTTCATTTAAAAAACAATATGTTAAAAATCATACCGCTAATATACATATGTTTTATGAGCCACTTGTATGTAATAAATGAAATATATATACATATATGCATGTATAACCTTCAGATTTTTATGTTATATATTTTTTTTCTTTTTTTTGTTTACTTTTATTAAAAAAATATAAATTAAATTTACATTTTTTTAATTTCAATTTTTTTTTTGTATTTTAATTTTTTTTTTTTAATTTTAATTAATTTGTTTTTGAAATGGTGTGATTTAAATGATAATAAATGAAAGTAATTCAGGTTGAAAAGGTTATAATCGAATTTTATATGAAGAAATGCTTGACTTAGTATGGAAAAGCGCCGAAGTCGAAAATGTTTTCAAAAAAACCGCGCGATTTCTTTAAAAAAAATTCTGTTTTTTTGAGTTTTGATCGCATTGCGCCGCAGGTGAAACATTTTTCAAAAAATTTTATTTTATTTTGGTTATTTAATATATTGTTGACATATAAAAACTTATAAAATTTTCCCCAAATTTGTACATAATTTACCTAATTATTTTTCATTTGAAGCATCGAAAATATCGATGTTTTTGTTCGATACATCGGATAGAATCGATGCAACGAGTCGATGCATTACATCAAACAAATCATCGATGTTTTTTATCAGATGCACATCCCTTATTTGGCCAACTTTCTTGCTATCTGTAACATCATCATTTTATACAAAGTTTGAAAATATTTAATGTATTTTTTTATTTATATACCATACACACATTAATTTTATCGGGACATTGAGCATTAAATCAGGACTCTGGACAGAGCACGAAATATCGGAACAATCCCGACCATGTGGCAGCCGTAAGCTCTGCCCATATTATAATCTGTGTTCAGTGCTCTAGTATGTCCTTCAACTAGATGAGTCTTCAACACATTGGCAATCCTTCTTACCACTTGTTCCTTTAAGACAGGATTTTTATTCACTTTAATGCTTTGTAGAATTCATGGAACCCATTGTTTATGTTGTGACATCAATTTTTTTTTTCGGCGGCCCACCCAATCTAATGTGACAACCGCGATTAGTAAAGGATCATCAGAAAATAATAAAATGTTGCCAATGGTCAACGTTTACGAATTGCCATTGGTATAAAACCATTACAAAAAAAAAAAAAAAAAACGGTTGATCATACATGTCCCGTGCTATGCCTACAAAACGCATGAAGCGATTTTCCGTTTTAAAAAGTTAAGCTGTGACAATTAAATACCGTAAAGTTTGTACAAAGCATTTAAGTAATATTCACAAAATAATAGTCACAAAATTTAAGTAATATTGGCTCAGTGTGAACATAGCCTATGTTATATTTTAAACTTTTTGTTTTCTTGGAAAATTGACATTAGAAACAATGTTAAAAATTGTTCACTCTTCACAGGTTATTTACTGAACAATACTTTATCGTTCCCAATGCTACAGCATATTTTTTATTTTCATTATATTTTTATAAATATTTTACAGATATTCGATATGAGTAAGGACCTAGGAGGGAATACTGAATCAGAATCATGTTACGATTCCGATGATGATGTCAAACGATCGGATAATCCCCTAATGTAAGTTTTACTTATATTATTACATATGAATTTTTAAGACTGTCGAGTCAAATGTATTCCAGGAGATACCGTAGTGCTAATATTCCTTATATGTTCCCCATAAATGATGCTAAAAATGTTCTCTGTTTTTTCTATTTTGTCAGTACGGAAATGTATATCCCTCGGTACATTTCCTTCCTTTTTAATGCATGATTTCATATAAGAAAATATTAATATTATAATAATATTATAATTAATAATATTATAATTAATAATATTATAATTAATAATATTATAATTAATAATCTTAAAATTAAGGCTATGCGATTAATCAATTTATTATTAATTTATTATCAAGATTTTCGATTAATCAGAACATAATTTAATCAATTAATTAGGATTCTAATAATTTAAAATTGTTATTAATTTATTAATCAGAACTTTGAATTAATAGCTTTTGCGTCGTAAAATATTTAAAAATTCTTCACTACATGAACATTTTAAACACTTTTATTTTTTTAATTATTTTAAAAATAATTGTTCACTTGAAGTTGACAAAATGTTAGCTGTGTTTTTTTGGTATCGCTATCAACGCTTAAAAATATTGTTCATACAAAAAAATACTTATATACGCTTAACTAAGCGGGCATTGACAAATTATTTTTATAAATATGTCAAAAATTCAATATGGGCATTTCCACAGAAAAGCCCACCGTGGCCAAAATAATTAAAAGTTGACAAACAATTTTAGTCCTAAGCTTATCATAGTTACTTTTTTTCACAAAATAATCGAAGACAGTAAATAAAGATCAGTATTTTTTTTTTGATGTCACGTACGTGACCGCGAAACACCACCAATTCTCACTACTTCTGCGTTAGTGGCTATAGTATGTCAAATTAAAAAAAATGTAAAAAAAACTGATCCATGTCAAGCAGAGGTAAATTTTTATAGAATTATAAACTTCACACAACAAAATTATAAAACTTCAAAACTAATAGGTATTTTTCATTGAGTATCAAGGTACAGTTATGCATTATAAGATGTATTTAATTGTTTCTAATTAAATGTGTAAAAATATTTAGTTTTGGAGAATTTTTGAGAAATCTTGACAACTGATTTTTAAAAATCCGGATCCGATGTAGGATTGATTTTTTCTACTATATTGATAGTGATTGGAAATAAGTTAGTGTCAATGGAGGTATCGCTTGTGGTCGTTGGAATAAATTTACAAAGAAATATACAAATGTGTGCAATTACTATAAAATCCGTTGCCGATATCGGAATATTTTTATTTTTGAGTGATTAGAAATGAGATAGTGTGAATGAATGATATCGCTTCAGTCGCTGGAATAAATTTACAAACAAATGCACAAATATGTAAAATTTGAATAAAATTGGGATTTGAAAATATCGGGATTGTTTTTGACCACATTGATAGTTATCAGAAAAATATGAGTGAAAATGAGGATACCGTGAGGTTGAAATGATATCAAATTACACTGTTCTAAAAATTGAGGATTGTTGGCGTCCACAGAAATGAAACTTATCATTTCTTGTAGATTTCGATCTCCTGATTCTTGTTGCGAATTTTCCCTATACGTCGAGATTTTGCAAAAAATCGAGTCAAAATTGCAAAAAAGGGCATTTACGATACTTTATATCGTAAGTTATCGCACGATTTCTTCATGTTGCAGATGTCAACTTTATCACAAAATAAAATATGAACCTTGCCCTACGGATAATTAGCAAAACAAATCTGTGTCCAGATATTAGTAATTGCAAAAAATCAAAAAGAAATTTGTGCTACCAAAAAAGTGTGTCGAGAGAGTAATTTATCACAATTCTCTAAGCTCTCTTAAAAACCATTTTAATATTAGTTCGCAATGTGTTTGCTGTCAAAATTTTGAAAAAATGTTTTAAACTTTATCTTACTGAAATTTTTTAAAATTTGGTTTATGAAATATTTGATTAAAATGGAGGGAAATGCACACAGAGATATATGTACAATTTCATACTGATGTCCGCATCATGGTGAAACATGATAGCGAAAATTGCTCTGCTAATCTCCTGTTGCATATTTGAATTGGCAGGCTTTAATGGGTCAAAAAAAAATAAGTAATACAAACATCCGTCGTCAACGAATGCTTCTGAGCGACTGAACTGAAATTTTTGAAAATTTGACATGAAAAAAAGACACCCTACAGCTAGTCATTATTAAATTTCAATTTATAAAATTGTTTAGACGCGGCTGTTGTAGTAATATATCTGTGTGCCCAATGCATAACTCGACTTATGTCGTGTGTACCGCCATCGTATTCCCGGTATTCGATTTAATATTGTTTCAAATTTTGGTGATATTCTCTTCTTTAGTTCAAAAGTTATAAGGGAAAAACATAACAGCATAACTTGTTTTTCCGCATTTTGCATATAAAATAACGACACAACTACCCTTATGTTGTTATTACACACTCGAAAGTTGAACTGTCTGAGTAAAATTCCTAAGAAATCATAACAACATATCTCGACTTGCGTTGTTATTCCAAATTTTAAAATTATGTTTTTTATTAAAAATTTCCACTTATGTCGTTATTCCAAATTTAAAAACGTTTTTCTTATAACTTAATTCGAGTTATGTCGTTATTCCAAAATAATATGTTGTTATATATTGAACATATCTTCACATATGTTGCTATTCCAAAATTAGTTTTATTAAAAGTTAAAAAATAAGTCGACATATGCCGTTATTCCAAAAACAAAATATATACTAATTTACGACTTATGTTGTTATTCAATGTTAAAAATTCGCAAATTGTTCTTTAATCAGTTAATACTATTAAATGATTTAATTTATATAAGTATAATTACTTAAGAAATAATTAAAAAATATTTTTGTAATTATTTTTTTATGGTTTTGGTATTTGCATTTTTGATATTGCATTCTCCTTTTTGCTGTTGTTTGTAGTTTTGGAATAATTTTTGGCATTTATTTTGAATTTGATAATGTTTTCGCTTTTGATTTGTGCTTTTTTTTGACATAATTTGGATTTAATTATGATGCTGTTTAAAAAATGTATATTGCATGGGAGAAGACACGACTGCTGTCCTTTTATAGCCTATGTTACCTCTGAATACTATAGTATCCTTGCGTATACATTTAATTCAAATCGATTCGGCGGATTAGTGACGCTCGAACCAATAGTCAGAAAGACAAAGGTAATTTCAGTTATATACGAAATAAAATAAAATGGCACAGCAGTTCTGAAGAATCTAGGCCGATCTCTTTCCAACCATTTATGCTGAACATGTTTAATTTGTACTCAAATGGTAGGACCTACAGTTGAAAGCAGTATTGGTCAAAAATATCACAGTCCTGAACTTGAACTTACTTGGAAATTATTAATATTATACTTCTGACAAACATCTTTAAAATATGAAACAAATACCACAATTAAATGTGACTAAAATCGGATTAATTGCAAATACGTTTACTTGTATTAAATATTATGCAAATCTTAAAACACTTGAAGAATAATTGGAAAAGGTATTCTATTATAATTCACTAAGTAAATTTTATTTAATTAAAATTAAAGCATTTTTTTTCGTCTTTGTATAGCCTTTCCCGCCAAAATTTTTCTATACCGCGGTACATCTCGCCAGACAATATCAAACATCTGAAAGTAAAACCCCCCATGAATAAACATTTTACCACGCCGTTCGGATTCGGCGTTAAATAGTAGGTTCCATCACTATGAGTAAGGAGTAAAGCCTTCAAGACTAGCGCCAAACTATTATATATTGTAAATAAAACAATTTCCTTTAGACGTACATCTTGTCTTTTTTAAAATATAACAAGAGTTTTGTTGATGGAAAATACTTCTGGTATTTTTACAAGGCATAAATTCAAAATTAAAGTCGGTGTTTCATATTTTTGATGTTTTTTAACCCTCTTAATAGAACTAATCACGACATGAAAATTATAGAATAGAAACTGAAAATTAGATTGACTTAAAAATAATATATCTTAATAAAAATAAGTTATAAATCCATCTTTTTATGATAAACCAAAATGATGAATCGTAAATATTCCAAATAATGTTTGTAAATATATATGGGAATTGACAGTAATAATATTGTATAGTTTCATAGTCGAATTGGAAATTTAAAGTATTCAAAGCTTATTATATAATAGTTATCCAAAAATTTTAATAAAAAGCAGTAAATAATAAGGTTTTCTTTTTGTAAAGAATATTCAGTAATTTTAGTATTTTTAGTTTTATAATATTATCCTTGTTAAAGAAATATGATTACATAAAATGAACCAATATTTAGTATGGTAAAACAACATAAATTTAGCATATTCGAAATTTTCGATTCGGCATAACAACATAAGGCGACATATGTTGCTCATTTTATTTTTTTGCTTTGTGTAATAACAACATAACAAGACTTATGCACATGAAATATAAATATTTCAATTTGGAATAACAACATTTAATACTAATTTCGCTATAAGTATTAGAATAATAAACAATTTATAAAACTAGTATTTTTTACAAAATATACTACTAATATGTGAGATATTTGCGCTGGTAAACCTTAAAAATCTTAATACAATTTTATGCTATAATTAGTTAAACCTTTAAAATGCTCTCCTGAAAAGTAGTAAAAAATGACTTATGTTGTTATTGCTTGAGACCACAGATATATTGAACATTTTATTGAAATGAATGGCTAAACCAATTAAATATTTCATATAACAAAATATTTTCACTATTTATTATAGTTTATTGTAAACATTGCTTAAATTACGTTTCCCACTTTACTTCAGAAATGGTATACCAAATTGAACGTAACTTAGCACCGTATTTGCAAAACAAAAGATATAGAAATTGCGATCATTTTACCCCACGACCCCCTTTTAAGCAGTGTTCCCCACTTTTTTCCCTCGTGAAAATATTCTTCTGGCTTGGCTACATTTTTCACGGATAAAAGGGTTTTTATATTTATCGCAAGATTTTTTCAACACACCTGTGAACATCACAATGTTCATCTGTTTGAAATGAAAAAAAAAAAACAGTTGGGAAGGTTAGATCACATGGGAAATTTTTAAAGTAGGGACATTTTATAGTAGGTGTTATTATGATAGTTAGGATTATCAAAATTATAGTCGGTCTAAGTCGACTATAAATACCCTACACATATGTGTGGTGTACCACATAGGGTATACCAATCCTGAAAATAACTACAAAATTTTAATCGCTGATGAATTCCCATTCATTTCATACCCATATTTACAAATGAGTAGGTGTACCGAATTTCGATTTTTTTTAACCACAAGTCGTTTCGCGGGAAAACATTATTTTCATGTATTTGAACATAAAGTCAATATATATTTGACCAAAAATGTTAACCTAAGCACATATACAGTAAAATTCACCAGTAGATGTATGTTTTATATGAGGTATTTGAACATAAGTGGTCGGTTTGCAGGTCACAAGGGACTGATCATGCCATCCAAAAAAAAATCACTAATTTTTTACATTTGGTTCTTCTATTGTAAAATAAAATATAATGTTAAGATGATAAAATTTTCCATTGATCCTCGTTAAATGCGCCGCAGGTGAATTTTTTGCGATTTTTGTCTGTTTGAAATAAATCGAAAAAATGTTCGAACTTCTTTGATCCTGCCAAAAAATGTTGTCTGGGGTACATACAATGGAGTATATTTCTAACACTAGAGACAATATTATAAAACAGATCTAACAATCATCCAAAATTGTTGCAACTTTTTATGTCCGCAAAATCGTATGATATCGAATTAGTTCTTGTACCAATATGTACCAATTTTTTTAAAACTTTGGACCACGCTATCTCTGGAGAGGGTGGGTCTTGAACTCTGGTAGATTTGTTGTGGAATGTCTCTAATACAAAAAGTTTTAGTTACTAAAAAAAAAGTTAAAATGAATCCAATTCCAATTTGTACAATGCAAGACTCTTGTCTGCAAATTTTTGATTCTTGTTTTATTCTGATTTGCTCCTTTATTTGATACTGGAGCTGATTCCGAAAATGGTTTCGCTAAATACTGTCCAGTTTTTAAGATTTTTAAGTTTTAATTATTTTACCCTACTCATATGAGGTACAGGGTATATTAACTTTGTGCATATATTGTAACGCCCCTTAGGAGGCGTGTCCGGTATGGAAAAGTATATATATTCTTGATCAGCATCACTAGCCGAGTCCGTTTAGCCATGTCCGTCTGTCTGTCGGTCAACGGACACGCCCACCTCCCATACAAGTCACTTTTATATAACTCTTTCGAAACTAATTACTCGAAAAGTATTCAAGGTATAGTTATAAAATTTAAAATTCACCTAAAAATATGTGGTCCAAAAATGGCCGTGATCCGCCCATTTTTTTTTCTCATTATTTCCTGGGTTTTCATAGTGGAAATTTGATCCGTAAATTATTAAAATCAAATCTATGAAATATTATCCTTTCAAAATTTTAAATATAGGCGTGGTCCGCCCAATTATATTTTTCAAATTTTTTTTTAGTTTTTTATACTTTATATAATTTTTTTTATTTATGGGGATATAAGACGTAAATTTCTGATATATGAATAATATTCTGAGGGTGGATTATGCTGAACCTCCAGCATAATTAAAAATTTAAAATTAAGGTATACAATTAAATATTCCTCATTAATATCTCCACCAAAGGTGTAGGGTATTCCATAGTCGGTCCCGACCGACTATAAAAATCCGCCCCATGTGACCGAACTTACCCATGTGATCTAACTTTCCCAACTCGTTTTTCTCTCCTTTTATTTTTAACAGTCGAACCAAAAACTATAATGTAATTTTCCTTTCGGTGTTAGATGTACAAAACAATGCGCTACCATATATTTTTTATAAATGCCGGTGAAATATATCCAAGGGAAATTCAAAACTTTACATTACATTTAAAATTTTATGAATATAAAACAATATTACTTGATGAAAAAATGTAAACATTATTGTTATGCCATTTGTGCAACGTCATTTATAATATTTAAAATGAAAATTAGGAAAATAAATTAAGACTATATTAAAACTCATAAATTTCTTATTATTAAATTTTGGAAAATACAAAAATATGGATTTTTTTTAATAAATTAATAAGTTTTTAACCAAGATTAGTAATGTAATTTAATATCATTTTAACGCCTGAAAATAAAATATTTTAAAAATTTGTCAATTCTTAAAAATATATATTTTTATATTATTTAAAAAGTCTTCGCGGGCCGCAAAAAATGTTGACATGCTTGGTGTAGGGTATAAAAATCTCACAGTTATGTATAATGTTAATTATTGCAGTAAGATATTTATCGGTACTTTTTCAAGTCAATGTTTACTCTCGGAGTATGTCCAGGGTTAGCGCAGTATAAATGTGTATTGCGATAAATATATTATGTTCAGATGCAAACATATTACACATTTCACATGGCGCATTTCCAAATATATATTATGTTCCCCAACATAGACGTTGTTTGCCGCTAAATATGTTTGGGAGAGTAATGTTCTTCCCTGCATGTGGAAAAACACTTTATATTAAAAGATGTGACTGTGCAAGCCCAAATATGAAGCTGTGTTATGTGTCCGTTCGATTCGCAGTTCAACTGTCATAGAAATATATAGTTCTTGTGAAGTAACAAATCTTAAACTATACAAATTACTGAGAATATTACGCTTATTTTTGAATACTGTTCGGTCATTAATTAAAGTCTGTCAAATACAGTTAGTAGTAATAGATAAAAAGATGTATTAACCTTACAGTTAAATAAAACCCAGGTTATTTATTGCCGTTCATAAATTTCCACCATAAGGGAATTTTTTTCTTTAATTTTCACAATTCATATGCGTCACGAAATAGTCCCAAATCTGCCATTCATTAAAATAAAATGTTCAATACATATTACTACAACAGCTGCGACAAAACAATATTATAAATTTGAATTTAATAATGAGTAGCTGTAGGGTGTCGCATTTTTTTATTTTTTCATGTCAAATTTCCAAAAATTTTAGTTCAGTCGCTCTGAAGCATTCCTTGACGACGGATGTGTATTACATATTTTTTTAACCCATTGAAGCCTGCCAACTCAAATATACAACAGGAGATTAGCAGAGCAATTTTCGCTGTCATGTTTCACCATGATGCGGACATCAGATGCTAAGAATTTTGTCCGATTTTGCACCTAGCATCACTACATTATATCAGTATGAAATTGTATATCTCTGTGTGCATTTCCCTCCATTTCAATCAAATATTTCATAAACAAATTTTAAAAAAATATTCCGAAAAATTTCAGTAAAAAAATTTCGAAATTTTGACAGTAAACACATTGCGAACTAATATTAAAATGTTTTTTAAGAGAGCTTAGAGAATTGTGATAAATTACTCTCTCGACACGCTTTTTTGGTAGCACAATTTTTTTTTTTGATTTTTTGCAAAAACTAATATCTGGACACAGATTTTTTTTGGCAATTATCCGTAGGGCAATGTTCATATATTATTTTGTGATAATGGTGGCATCTGCAACATGTCGAAATCGTGCGATAACTTGCGATATAAAGTACACCCAGAAAAAAATACCATATAAATAATAGTTTTTTACCATTAAAAATAGTCAATAGGATAAATTATTATTTTAATCGGAAAATACCATTAAATACTAGAAAATACCATCACATTGCCAATGAGTTTATATGAAAGATTTATTTTTTGTATACTATTAAATCAATAATTGTCCTATTGACTAATTTTAATGGGATTTGAGGGTATTTTTTTCTGGGTGGTCCAAAAATGGCCTTTTTTGCAACTTTGACTCGATTTTGCAAAATCTCGACGTATGGGCAAAATTCTGAGTACGCTGTAAGAATCAGGAGACCGAAATCTAAAAGAAATGTTAAGTTTCATTTCTGTGGAAAATTCTTGTAGAACAGTGACATAATATTCCTCCAATTGGAATTTTTGAAGTGAAATTTTACAAAATGAGGATGAATTTATGGAATTTTTCTATTTTTTTACACACTATGCATACACTCAGAAGAAAATGTCCCATTAAGTACTTAATGGTACGACCATTGATTTTATTGTTCATGTATTAATAGTTTTTTCTTTTTAAATCAAAAGTTTTCTAATTAATTCAATAGTATTTGAAAAATTCAGTACCATAAATTTAAATATTTCAATATTATTATTTTAAATAGAATAAATACTGTTGTTTTAGTGGTTTCCTCCTATAATAATAAACGTGGAATAAAACTTAAAAACGAATAAAGACATGTTCGTTTTGTACGTCATTCTGCGTGTTTACTCTAAATGGGCGCATGTATTTTTTTTTGCAATAATCCACATTATTAAACGCGACATTGGTAAGGACTCAATGTATTTAATGTAAATAAATTATATTTATATTATTATTTATTACAGAAAATACAAATTTCCTTCGAACTTCTATTATGGCAACGAACTCAAAAGTAGCTGCAGACTCAAGTACTAAAATCAATTATTGGAAACTAAAGCTAACATTAAATGTGTTATAACCTTTTGCAACGAGCAGTGTCTTTTTATGTGTGTGTGTTGTAAAAGTGAATATCAATTTCGACATTTAAATAAAATAATATATACAATAAATTAACTAAAATACATTTTTGTTTTAATAAATTATTAGGAAAATGTAATTCGACTACACCATAAAATTAATAATACGTATCAATAAATTTGTATAGGTCTTTCTTATTGTAATTTTAATATCACATAAAATGTATGGTACAACCACACATTGTATTAACAGTTTCAATATGACTGAACTAATGGGACGCATCCTATTGACCAATTTTAATGGTAAAAATTATTATATTTCTATTGAAATACTATTAATTTACCATGATTTTTTTCTTCGTCGTAGAACGAAAAGTCACCAAATACATTTTTAAAATTCCAAATATTAATTTACAAAAATCTTTATTAATCTGTCAATGAGCTCATTTTTTTACCACATGATAAGAAAATGCAAATCTATAAATTGGTATTTCAACTTTAAAAATTCATGAATTACTTTTTATAATATTAATCAACAAACTCGAAATTTAAGTTTTTCATAAAAATGTATTTGTTGACTTTTCGGTCTACAACTACGATATAATCTTTGAATAGTTCGCGTGTGTAAAATTATAATATGAAACACTTAACTCCTAAAATCAATTAAATAAATTTCTAACTAATACTACCATATTTCACTAAAATTTTCTTGTAAACTAGAGCATACCATATGTGTTTTGAGTAGATGAAATCATTAGTTAATGAATGAAAGGAAAAGCACAGTTAGGAACTAATATTTAATAAAAATGTCTGTTATTCTTATAATTTCATATAAAATTTAACTAATTCAATTTGCATGCAAACCAATGTTATAAAGTCAACAAAACAATGTTTAGTATTTTTTATTTTAAAAATTAACAAAAAAAATAAAATGACAATAATTGCTAACATATTTGTCGCATCACGCCAGGTCGCGTCACGTTCCAAACTATGGGTTGTAAAAAAAATATCAAAAAAAGTTTTATTAATTCAGCAAATTGTAATTGTGTTCCAATTCATTTTAAAAACAAAATTTGTTCGCTTTTCGACGCAGTTCGCTTTTCGAATTTTGCGTTTTTGTAAAACAAAACAAGAAAAAATCCACTTTCATTTTTGTCGCGTCAAGCCAGCATCTTTAATTGCTTATATTTTAGGACCATGCGATTCGATAATTTTCATCTCTTTTACTAAATTCATGGATACTTTTACTAAATTCATAGCGTTACCAAAAAACACGGCTGTTGTTTAATAAAATTGTTTCATTTTCAATTAATCAAAATTCCGATTAATCAGATTAGTCAGGGTTTCTGATTAATCAATTAATCAGTATTCTCATTAATCAAAATTTTGATAAATTGATTAATCGCACAGCCCTAATTAAATTGTGATCAATTTAATGTCTCTTTACACACTTTTTAGGTATCAATTATTTTAGTTTCATTTTTAATGGAATTAGGGATGGCGAGTTAAATATGATACTCGGTTTTTAAATTCTGTTAGTTGAAGTTAAAAATTACGGGTTATTAAATTCTTTTATAATTTTTAATAATTTGATAATTTGAGTATAATTTTGATAATTTTAGTGTTTTGTTTGTTTAAGGTTTTGTGGACCGATGTAGCGTTCATTCATAAATACGTTTATCAAATATTGAAATAAAATATATTTTTTAAAACTTTTATTTAGCTTTTCGTGGTTGAAAAAAAATGCATTATTTGTATTTGCGCTCTAAACCGCGGAGTCGCAAACGAAATTTACACACTCATTGCGACGACATTTAGAATTATTCAGAAAAATATATTTAGCATATTCACAGTTCATCGTATTTTATTATGGTATTCGTACCATAAAAATGAAATACCATAAGTGTTGTATTTAAGTAGCCCTGAGACATGTTTTTTTAGTGACGTATTTTGTGAAATGAAGAAAAATTGTGAAATTGAAGACAAAAACTGCACTAAAATGTTAATTTATTTGTTTTTTTTATTTTCAAATCAAGGAATATTTATGATAATATCAAAAAATCCTAATTTTATAAGAATCAAGTGCATTTATTTGACGAAATATTTTAACAAGCAGAATAGTGGTGCTCACAGTTCAATTGTCGTACTGTTGTATTCGTACAATGTCGTACCAATACCATGAAACTGTGAATACGCTAATTAAAAAAACAAATTTATACTCAGAGAGATCTCAGTTTCAAAGCGTATCAACTTTTATTCAAATGTACAACAAAAAATATTATATTTTTTATTATGAAAATTTGATTGCTCTTGCATTTCAAATGCAAATAAAAGCACGGTGTAATAACACTACAGCCATTCTGCGCAGCAGTCAAGACTATTTTTGTATTATGTAAAATTACTCTCTGATTCCGAAGATACGGTTTAATAATGTTTCTTTGGATAGGTTTACAAAATTTTGACCAATAACTTTTAAACAGAGCTTTCATAAAGGTGCTCACATATATTTGTAAATATCTCGCGTTCGAAATATTTCATATGATCAAATGTTATATCGAATGAAAGGTAATTAAATATCCAATAAACATTTCTCAGAACATTTTTAAATTGGACCACTAGTTTAAGAAAACTCGATTGGAGAACTTAAAAAAGATTTTTTTAAACAAAAATTCATTTGAAAAAATGGAAAAAATCGAGAAAGTAAGATGATACAAAAATTTTAATTTTCCAAAATTAGTTCACACTCTTTCGAAGAAATGGGCTATCAATGACATGATATATGGGTAACATTTGAGAATAAAAAAAGTTATGTGAAAGCAATATAATTGAGTGCTAAACAAATAGGCATAAAAATAAACCAGTTGGGAAGGTTAGATCACATGGGAAATTTTAAAGTAGGTGTAATTATGATAGTTAGGATTATCAAAATTATAGTCGGTCTAAGCCGACCATAAATACCCTACACATATGTGTGGTTACCATTCAAAGTGATATATAGGTCACCAGAGTATACGAATCCTAAAAATAACTACAAACATTCAATCGCTGACGAATTTCCATTCATTTGATACCCATATTTACAAATGGGTAGGTGTACCGAATTTCGATTTTTTTTTTATAATATAAAATGTGAGCGGATCACGCCCTATTGATAGATGATTTTTTTATACCCTACACTAAGAGTGAAAGGGTATATTTAGTTTGGTACGCCGTTTGTAACACCCAGAAGGAAGCATCTCCGGTATGGATAAGAATATATATTCTTGATCAGCATGACCTCCTGAGTCGATTTAGCGATGTCCGTCTGTCTGTCTGTTGAAATCCCTACTACTTTTAAAATTGAAGAGCTAGATAAATGAAACTTATAACTTAGATTACTAATATACCTACGCGAGATCGGTCCATTTTGACCTATGATCCGACCACTTATGTTCAAATACCTCATATAAAATGTACATACAAAGATCAATTTTTATGTATACGTGCTTAGGTAAACTTTTTTGGTCAATTATATATTGATATCATGCTCAAATACATGATAATAATGTTTTCCGGCGAAAAGACTTGTGGTTCACAAAAAAAAATCGAAATTCGGTACACCTACCCATTTGTAAATATGGGTATAAAATGAATGGAAATTCTTCAGAGATTGAATGTTTGTAGTTATTTTCAGGATTCGTATACCCTGGTGACCTATATATCACTTTGAATGGTAACCACACATATGTGTAGGGTATTTATAGTCGGCTTAGACCGACTATAATTTTGATAATCCTAACTATCATAATTACACCTACTTTAAAATTTCCCATGTGATCTAACCTTCCCAACTGGTTTTTTTTTTTTAATTTTAAATTTTATAATTTTATCTTGAATACTTTACGAGATAAGTGATCCTATAAAGTAAACCCCTATCTCGTATATGATGTGGTTGAGTACGTTGACTAATTCGACTCATTTTCGAACTTAGAATTACTATTCTACTAAAATATCTTGAAATTAAATTTCATCGCATTCGGAATAGCAGTTTCCAAGTTATCGTGTATGTGCGGACAGACAGACGGTCCTGTCTAAATCGACTCGAAAAGTGATGTTGATCAAGAAAATATATACTTTTTCATACCGGTCATACCTACTAAGAGGCGCTATAATATCTTCACATACATTTAATAACCTGTAACCCCGGGTATAGGGTATTAAATAAAAATGCGATTTTTTAGTATACATTCAATTGCTTTCAAAATGTATCTATAGATTTCATTTATTTGACGTCATCATTTTTAAAAATGTGCAGGCTTATTTTGGAATATTGCAAACTGTACATCATCTAGCTTTTTATATTTTTTAAATGCATTTTTGATTAAAATGTTGGTTGAAAAAATTAACATTTTTAGACTTCTATAGAGTTCTCTTAAACGAGTAAACCAATGTTGTAAGAAATGTTTATTGGATATTTACGTACCTTTCATTCGATATAACATATGAGCATATGAGTTATATAGAGCGCAAGATATTTACAAATATATGTGACCACCTTTTTGAAAGCTCAGTACAAAAGTTATTGCCCAATATCTCGAAAACCTATCTATAGAAAACCTTTTAATTCATATATTCAAATTCTGCGGGTCATCATCATTCGTCTCATTTTGTTGTGTAGTGTAATTATTTAAATAAAAAAGGTAGTTATTCTAGTGAAATGGTTTGAGCTTCACGTATCGATTCAAATATTAACAAGGCATTAATGCTTTAATATTCACATAAAATAAATACTAAAAATGTAATAAATGTTTATTTTATTTCAGACCAGCTTATATGACAACAATAATGCGTAGGCAGTTCCTTCAAGAAATGCTGAAAAGTCTTCCTGAGAAAATGCAAAACAGAATAACAGTTCTTAAAAATATTCAACTAGAGCATCTTAAATTAGAAGCCCAATTTTTTGAAGATGTTTACAAATTAGAAAAACAATACCATGCAAAGTACGAACCTCTATTTAATATGAGAAAACAGATTGTGTCCGGAGAAACCGAACCTCCTAAAGAAGAACCAAAATGGAAAGTTGACCCTATTGATAATGATACTGAAAAAAATATGGAGTGTTCGAAAATGTTTAAGTAAAAAAAATGGCTTGTATTGAATTATAATGTATTCGAACACTTTTTTTTAGGGAAATAAAAGAAAATGAAAACGGTGTACCATATTTTTGGCTGACAGTTTTTCGCAATACAGAAATTCTATCTGAAATGGTCCAGGAACATGATGAACCTGTTTTGAAAAAGCTTATTGACATAAAAATAGTGTACAAAGAACAGGTAAATTGGTTAAAATTGTATAATAATTAATAAATAAATATTCTAATATGCTTAAAACAAATTTTGAAGATAATAATAGCAATGACTGACATCTGTAGCGCGATTCCCTATCTACCTATTGATACACATCGGTATCGTCAACAACATTTAACGACAAATATCGTTAGGTGGTATTCCATAAATAGTTTATCGTCTGCTAACGAAAATAGTCGATACGAAAGCGTTGATCATTTTTTCGTTGTTAGCCAGCTTATTTTTCAAATATTTAAGCGATTTTCATCGTTGTAAATCTTTCCAAATTTGTTAAAAAGAATGTCTGCAATTTTCTTCTATTTCTTGCTTTAATGGTTTTTCGTGGATAATCCGATTTGGGACTTTCTGAACTTTGTACGATTTAAGGCGAACTTCATTTTCACTTTGCGGACAAATGATTCCAACCCACTGCATTTTTCAGGTACTTTTCTACCTGAAGCATTTTTATACCCTACACCTATGAGGTACAGGGTATATTATTGATCAGCATCACTACCCGAGTCCGTTTTGCTATATTCGTATGTCTGTCTTGCAGTCATGCTGTCCGAATACAGAAAAATTTGAGAAATACTGATCGGAATTCTATGAAATTTCGTCTCAAGATGTTTGAGCCAAAAGTAGGAACTGAGTTTGGAAAGGAGCCAAATCGGTCACTTTTATATAACCCTTTAAGAACTAATAACTCGAAAAGTATTCTAGATATAGTTATAAAATTTAAGTCGTATTGTTAGAATTCACCTAAAAATATGTGGTCCAAAAATGGGCGTGATCCGCATACATTTTTTTTTACATTATTTCCCCGGTTTTCATAGTGGAAATTTTAGCCGTAAATGACTAAAATCAAATATATGAAATATATTTGAAATGTAGAGGCCTACATTTTAAATGCAGGCATGATTTATATAAAATTTTTATTTTATGGAGATATAAGACGTCAATTTCTGATATGTGAATAATATTCTGAGGGTGGGGGTTCAGCATATTTAATTACTTTAAAATTAAGGTATTCAATTAAATATCTCATATTAAGGTGTAGGGTATTCCATAGTCAGGCCCGATCGACTATAAAAGTCCGTCCCATGTGACCTAACATTCCCAACTCGTTTATGAAATATGTCCTTGACACGTTTATCTCTGTGTAGGTCTCCCGAACCACATTTCTGCCAGATACCACCTTTCGATCAATGTTTAGATTGTCATTAATGTTTTTCAAAACACGGCTAACTTTTTGACGGAACACTTCAACAGTTTTTGGCAATTTTTAAAGGATTTCATCATTAAAACGAAAACCCTTTCTAACAAAAGTAGGAAGGAAAACACTATGTTACAGTTTTTTCGAGCGCACTCCTTATATGTATATATTAGGGCTGTGCGAATAATCGATTAATCAAATTATATGATCTGATCAGAGTTCGGATTTGCACGCACGCCCGCGCCCGCGCCCTTAAGTAAACGTGAAGCAAATTTGTTTACGCATACTCTGCACTCGGGCACCACATTTTTTTTACAACACATCCCGTCACAACGAGTGATGCTTTGCACTATTCTCGGTACCTGCCCTCGTGCGGGCTACGAAACTAAAAACTGCAGCCCGCGCAGACGTGGAATGAGAAAATAGAGAAACATATCGCGCAGTGCTATGGTATTTATTTCGCGGGGCAACTCCGTGCAACAGCGAAAACCGACTGCCCCGGGCAGCACGCGGGGCAGTTTTTCACAGCCAGTTAATTTTTTCTTGTATGACATTCTTATGTGGCGCATGAGTACGGCACTGTTATAATATACTGCGCAATGTTTTAATAATTTTTAAATAAAACTATCGTTAATACAGAAAAGTTTGGCAATACTCAAATACACTTTTAATCGAAGTTTTAATTTGGTTTTTTAAAAATTGTATAATTTAGTACAAGTTTTTCAGTGCAAGTTTAAACTTAGTGTACATTTTTACAAATGAGGATATACATTATTTTTCGAAGCCTATCATGTAGCTTTTTTTTTATTAAAATAGTTTTTTGCACATAATAATTTTTGTATTTGAATAAAAATGTTGATTAAGATTTCATGTTAAATTTATTTTTCTGTTCAACGAACAATTTAAAGATACAATTTTTATAAACCAAAATAAAACTGCGATTAAAAGTGTATTTGAGTATTGCCAAACTTGTCTGTATTATCAATAGTTTTATATAAAAATTTTTAAAACATTGCGCAGTCTAGTAAAACAGTGCCAATAAAATTTACTGGCTGTGAAAAATGCGCGTGCTGCCAGGGGCAGTCTGTTTTCGCTGTTGCACGGAGTAGCCCCGCGAAATAAATACCATAGCACTTGCGCGATATGATTCTCTATTTTCTCATTCCACGTCTGCGCGGGCTGCAGTTTTTAGTTTCGTAGCACGCACGAGGGCAGGTACCGAGAATAATGCAAAGCATCACTCGTTGCGACGGGATGTGTTGTAAAAAAAATGTGATGCCCGAGTGCAGTGTCTGCGTAAAACAAATTTGCTCGTCAGTGTATGAAGAAAGGGGCATGTGCGGGCGCACGCACACGGGCATTTCCGATCTCTGGATCTGATTAATTCTGATTAATTGATTAATCAAGATTTCCGATTATATAGAACATTGATTAATCAATTAATCAGAATTCTGATTAATCAAAATTGTGATTAATTAATTAATCAGCATTTTAATTAATAAGAATTTCTTATTAATCAACGTTTGCGTCGCGAAATATCTAAAAATACTTTACTATATAGTTCTTAAAAACATTCTTTGAAACACTTTCTTGTATTTTTTAATTATTTAAAAAACAAATTTTCACTTTATTCAAGTTGACAAATTTTTCAAATGTTATTGAATAAAATTAATTAATTTTCAATTAATCAGATTATTCAGGCTTTCTGATTAATCAATTAATCAGGATTCTGATTAATCAAGATTTTGTTTAATCGCACAACCCTAGTTTATAGCAGTGTAGGGCATTATTCAAATAAATATGTATTCAAGCCGCGGTAGCTCAGTGGTTAGTGCGTTGGACTGCAAGCCGAAAGGTCCCCGGTTCAAGCCTGGACTGGGGCTATCAACATCTTTTCATAGAAACATTTTCTATACCGCGCTACCTCTCGTCAGTAAATGGCAAACCTACGAGAGTAAAACCATTTCCTATGAAAAAGCTTTCACCCGCCGTTCGGATTCGGCAATAAACTGTAGGTCCCACCACTTTGAGTACAAATATAACACGCACAGCTCAAATGGTGAGAGAGCTCGGCCGAAGTTCTATACAGGACTGTAGCGCCAAACTATTATTATTATTATGTATTCAAATATATAAACCAACATTTTATTCATTAGTTTTTCAATCGTTATTAAAAAAGAATTCATTATTTGAACTTTCAATAAAAATTTTTATTCAAGCAACTTTATTCAAATAAATTATTTGTGAATAAAAATTTATTCTAAATAAAAATTCAAAAAATTTGAAATGTTTTCCATATAAACCAAATTTATTCGTTATTCAAAATTTTTGAATAAAAAAATGACGAATAAACAAATCGAGCTTTTTATTCTGAAAAAAAAATTAAAACAATTTATTCATTATTTGGAAAGAGGAATAAAAATAATTTATTTGTTAGTTTTTTTTTTATTTGAAATAAAAATTGCCTACACTGGTATAAATGAATATACTTTTTTTAACGAGGTAAAATCATCAAAAAACTGACTGGTACAAAATCAGAAGTGCGAGACTTGAACACGCTAAAAACCTCTATCACCAATCCAAATTAGCCTGTGGGACTTATAAAAGGTATTTCTTCACAGGGTGGGGAAAGGTAGAAACCTACTCTATTCTATGCTACTTCGATTCTTCTTCGAATCTCTTCTTCCCTACGAAGTTCAACTAGAACCAATTTCAAAAAGTGACTTACATCTTCCCAATTACTCAAATATCATTATGTTTGTCGGACAGATACTATATCCTACTGTATCCTCTAGATCTGCCCTTTGGAACCTTGGACAGATAAAGAATACATGTTCAGCATACTCTTGCACATTGCAAGCACGGCACGGTACGGTCAAAAAGGATCTCTGTCGTGCTTAAATCGGTACAGATACGATTTAAAACAACCGTGGCTACTTAGCATCTGTGTGAGGTAGAAATTCACGTCACCATATTTTCTGTCGAGCCAGAGCTTTATGTCGAGGATTAACTGATGAGTCCACCTACCCTTATGGGATGTCTTCCAACATACCTGCCAGTTAGCTACACTTACATTCCATGCCTCCCGAATGTCCATTGTAGGTGTTGTATTTTTCCGAGCCTGAAGGTCAAGTGGTATTACACCAGCAATAACAGAAACTGCTTCGTCCGAAACAGTGCGGAAAGCACAACAGATACGCAAAGCAGCAATCATATACACAGAAGTGATAAGTTTTGCGTAGGATGCAAACTTCAAAGAATCTGACCATATAGGTGGTGCATATAAGATGGTACTTTTCACCACCTCAGATAAAAGTTTACTCTGTAGGTATTTCGGACCCTTTGTGTTCGGTATTATTCTGCATAATGCCAGACATGTTCCTGTAGCCTTTGAGCCTACATACGGCAGGTGGTCGTTGAATGACAGACGACAGTCAATCATAACACCAAGATATCTTATATACGGCTTTGACAACGCATAAGAGGGTTCACGATAATTTCCCAATTCG
Organism: Dryomyza anilis; assembly: GCA_951804985.1. Lineage (NCBI taxonomy): Eukaryota > Metazoa > Arthropoda > Insecta > Diptera > Dryomyzidae > Dryomyza > Dryomyza anilis. Next base: position 50,289,674 of record OX638133.1, on the reverse strand, counting down.
CAGTATTAAAGGCGTTTTTTATATCCTGAGTTACATTTACGCAGTACTCTTTTATGCCATTTCTCCAGAACTTCTATTCGATTGCCCTGGAAGCAGTTTCCACAACGGCGTTGATGTCATCGACAGTTGATTTGCTGAGCGGTCGATAGGAGAACGGTTTGTCTAGGAGTTTCCTTTGTTTTGGCAACAAAACCAGCTACTGTCTTTTCCACATTGATGGAAAGATTCCTTGTCCCAAACACGCATTTATAATGGATGTAAATTGGTCTGGGCAACATTTAAAAGCGTCTTTCATTACCAGGTTTGGAATACCGTCCAGTCCTCGGGCTTTTTTTCCCTTAAATTTTAGGATTGCATCTTCGATTTCAGAATTTGTCACTAGAGGATAGTTATATATATTCTCGCGAGCGTTTTGGTCCCAGAAATTCAGTCTACCAATAGGGAAAAGATGTTCTACAATACCATTAAGTGCTGATTCCTCTGTATGTGCTGACGGATTTCAAGCATTTAGGTTTCTTTGTTACCAATTTGTATGCAAGTCCCCACGGCTTATCTTGAAGGTCATTATAAATTTCAACGAAACATCTTCTCTTGTAAATGCGTATCGCTAACTTGAAAGATTTCCTCTTAAGATGACAATCGTGTTCCGGTCTACCTCTCGTTTTCGTACGTTGTCGCCTGGTTCGTACACAATCTGAACGCAGTTCAGCTATCTCTCTATTTCACTATGCGTTGTGTTTCTTGCGTTTGTGTTTGCTTGCGTTGTGTTTCCTTCTCACCATTGACGCATCACATGCACGGGAAATTTCGTTCACGGATTGATCCGCCATTGCTTCGGGTGGGCCAAGAAGATTCATATTTTCTATTGCAGTTTGGAATACAGCTTTATCATGGGTGTTGACCTTCCATCAACTAGCTTTGTTGTGCTCATATTGACAAGTACGGATGGTTGCTCAGTTGCTAGATCTATAGTTATAGTACAGTGATCACTGTGTGTGTATTGATCAGACAAGCTCCAGTTAACTCGCCCTGCAATGCTGCTACTGGCGAAGGATATGGTTTCGATTTCTTCTATAGGTTGTCTCGGTGGAATATAACAGCTATAAAGGTGAATTCCTGAAACTGTGGCGCGGGTAAATCCACAATGTACTGTTGTTGGATTCTGAATCATTAAATTGTTGACTGACCAAATTGCTAAAGTATTTGAACAGTCAGATATCCAACTTGGAGAATCAACGTTGCGATATTGCTCACTAAGGATTGCGATGTCGACAATTATGTCACTCTCTATTTTAGCAGCTGTTGGGCGGCCTGCCAATGGTTGAGATTAATTCGGTGGATTCTCATTTTTCAGCTCTTAGTAACCGGAGCGCTTTCTGATAGTATGGACAAACTGCGCATCCTGTTATATGGTCGCTATTGCTGTATTAACTACACTATTACAAAGCATACACACTGGGATGTCTGTGCACGTTTTTATTTTGTGACCAGTATCACCACATCGTAGACATTTTCCAGAGCGGTCAAATTGGCTTCTGCAATTGGAAACTGTGTGACCAAAATCTAGACATTTAAAGCATCTTCTAGGAGACACTTTCTCCCGTATTGACACCGGACACAACCGATTCGAATTTTGGCAGTTTCTAGCAGATGGTTTGCCAATCCGTCACTTAGGCCAATAGTGGCTGTTTGAGTGCCTCCATAAGCCTTCCTCAAAGATTTTATTGCGGAAAGCTGAAGTGTTTTAAAGTCCATGATGCTTGCTGCAATGCGACAACAACAATTGACAGGCATAAAGTTGGTGCAATTTTTGCATGTTTTGCCTGGTTGTTTTGTGCTTGTACTAAATTCGCATTTAGTTCATTGCACAAAATGATCGTATAGGTTTTGCTATGCAGAAGTTGTGCAGAAGACCGATGATGAGGAAGCTTGGCAGCTTCCGCAACAGCTGTACGGTCAGCCAAAAACTTTGTGTTTTTGTCAATTGTTGTTTGTTTCACTCCCAAGTACATAGCACTTTATATCAGGCAAGACCTTGAGCCCGCCAAAACAATAACTCTATTTTAAGTCGAAAAACAAACAACAATTTATGTCCTCAGATATGTTCATCAATGCATTGTGTAGATCTTGGGTATCAGTGACATCCATGTCTCTTATTTCGACACATATTTCGTGTGTCAATGCCCGGACTTGTGCCGTTGAGCCAAGAACTTCTTCAATGTTGTGTCTAAATTCACATGTACTCTGGTGGCCTGATTTGTTAAGTTGAAGAAGCAATTCGCCCTTCGCAGTTTTCCTTATATTATTTACACTTTGGCCAAGAGTAACTAGTTTAGGATCACTTTTAACTTTCTTCAGAATGTCAGCATAAGAGGTATCCACACACGTCTGTATAATAAGGGCATCTGGCCTGACCGATTTCATTCTGCTCTTTGTATTTGATTTATTTTTAGCTTTTGGGCGAACCTTAACCCGGTCAGAGTTGACGCTAACTTTCTCCGGCTATTGCACCGCTCGGCGTGCAGGCTTCTACATCATTACCAATTTTTGTTGGTATGGTGTCCTTTAACTTCTTTGGTTTGTTCTCCTTAGGGCTGAGGATTGCGCTGTGTATCTTCCGTTTTGGAACTCCTGCTTTCGGTAGTTTTTATGAGGAGGAGGCGGTTGTGGCATTAGCCTGAAAGCCATTTCCGAGGAGTTTCACATCCTCGTACTGCATGCCATACGGCGGAGGCTTGGTTGGATACATTCCGGGCGGTACCCACTCGCCCTGTCACAGGACTTCATCGAGCTCTTAGGAGGCGCAGACACGCACATTATTTTAACTCCACTTTATAGGCGCAAAAGTGGTAGGCGCCAGAAACGCACAATAGCTCTAGGCGCAAACATGCACATTATTTTACATCCACTTAAGAGACGCAAACATGCACAACAGTGGGAGGCGCTAGTTCGATGCTCTTCATCCTACCAAGACTAGGGCTCGCGGGGTCGTCACTCCCGTTATCCTCTCCTTCCTGAGGACACCCTTGCGGTATATATATGTATGTATATACAGTTGTGTGGAACTAATTAGAAACGCATGATGTACAAACATTCCCTTAGTTATTACTCTAAATATTATCTCAGGACATAATTTTTATACATTTTTTTTACTTCTAAATATTAACATTAAATTCCAACCTTTTTTATAAGTGTCAATTAAAGGTTTACTTAATGGTCGATGATTATAGCCCACAATATAAATACTATCCGTGTACCTAATTAGAAATGAATTAAATTTTTGCATTAAACACATTTTACAGCTGTGTGAAAAATAATAGCAGCGCTCTCCTATAAATTATAAATTCGATTTTTTAGAAGTGTTGCATAATAAGAACAATCAATTATTTTTATAACTTACATGTTTTGGAATTATGTCATTACAATTCCGACTTATTTTTCCATATTCTTAACCCATTTCAAAAAATATGGTACCTTTTGTAAATGAGTCTTCAATTTTGGTGTGCCAAATAATAGCAGCGATAACAAATTTGTTACAAAATCCATTATTTTCTTCAAAGTTTTTAAATTTAAAACTTTTATTTATATTAGTTAGGCTAATTTGACTAGTATTGTTAAATATTTGAAATATTTTGTATTGCTTTGATTAAATATGGAAGCTACATAACCTTGTTTTAGTAAATCGCGCAAATTCCTTAAAAATCCTTAAAATTTTTTAATAGAGCTTTCAAAATTATACAGGATATTCTTTATTCTACAGCTAAAATGTTAACTAAAGCAAAACATTTGACAAAAGATACGAAACACGTGTCTAAACGTAAAAAAAGTATCAAAAAATCACTTGTTTCCATATTACATATGATTTAAGTAATCTTTTCTGTGAAATGTACCAAAGTGAAAAAAATCTTGATATGCTATTTGAAAGATTAACATTGAGAGAACAACTCATAGAAGAAGTTTTTTCTTTAAGAAGCCATTAAGAACTATAATACACATCGGCAAATATTGATACATCTCGAGTTTGCACGTGTCTATCATAAGCGTAACTTGATGTAACCAGTAGCGTAACTTGGTATGATCCAATGGTTTAAAATTGCCACGACTGATTCCTGGAACATCAGAATTACAAATTTTAATGCATTGGACAGTAGTAAATGCCGGAATTTTTAGACTAATGGTTCAGAGAGTTAATCACGATGTTTAAATACTTTTATTTAGTAGTTTCCATATTTGCCGAGGTCTATAATTGTCCTTCAGGGCTCCTTTCATAAAAAACTTATTTTATGAGTTGTTTTCCAAAAATAGATATCTTTCGAATTGCATATCCATATTTTTCTTCACTTTGGTACATTTCACAGAAAAGGTTACTTAAATCATATGTAGTATTGAAACAAGTGATTTTTTTAAACTTTTTTTACGTTTCGAGACGTGTTTCGTATTTTTTGTCAAATGTTTTGCTTTAGTTAACATTTTAGCTATAGAATAAACAATATCACGTATAATTTTGAAAGCTCTATTAAAAAATGTTAAGGATTTTTAAGGAATTTGCGGGATTTACTAAAACAAGGTTGTATTGTAGGTTCCATATTTAATCAAAACAACACAACATATTTCAAATATTTAACAATACTAGTCAAATTAGCCTAACTAATTTAAATAAAAGTTTTAAATTTAAAAACTTTGAAGAAAATAATGGATTTTGTAACAAATTTGGTATCGCTGCTATTATTTTTCACACCAAAATTGAAGACTCATTTACAAAAGGTACCATATTTTTTGAAATAGGTTAAGAATATGGAAAAATAAGACGGAATTGTACTGGCAAAATTCCAAAACTTGTAAATTATAAAAATAATTGATTGTTTTATTACGCAACACTTCTAAAAAATCGAATTTATAATTTATAGGAGAGCGCTGCTATTATTTTTCACACAGCTGTATATCTATAAAATCACTAAATTTTCGATGAAATACCAATATTATACATGACTACGTGCCATCTGTGAGGCACATTTGCAATTTATTTATTGCTAACTTATTTCGGAATCGCTCCCGATTCTAATTTTGCCATTTCGTCAAGATCACCAAAAATTCCCATTTTACTCGGGATTATCTTTATTTTTAACTGATCCCACATGTTATACTATATATAATTAAGGTCTCGACTACATGAAGGTCAGTCCAATAATTCATCCATTTTGACCTGAAACCACTTTTTTGTACCTCGTCCCATAAATTTAAAATCATTATCCTTTTGAAAAATTCATGTAACAGGTAGGTTTTCGTCAGTTAATACTTACATTACATTCGTTTAATATTAAATGGTCCATGCGACCTTCAATTTTATGAATGGGTCCAATACTACACCATTTCCAACTGAAATTAAGAAAATTCCAAATGAAATTGAGATTTTCCATTTGAAATTGAGAATATTCCAAGTGAAAATGAGATTATCCATTTGAAATTGGGAAAATTCCAAATGAAATTGAGATTTTCCATTTGAAATTGAGAAAATTACAAATGAAAATGAGATTTTCCATTTCAAATTGATAAAATTCCAAATGAAATTGAGATTTTCCAGTTAAAATTGAGAAAATTCCAAATGAAATTGAAATTTAGAAAACTTCATATGAAATTGAGAAAATTTCATGGAATGTCGGTTCCGATTCTGGTTCTAAGATTCCGATTCCAGTACCGGTTCCAACCTTAAAAAAATATAAGGGTTCCTGTTCCACACATACATTTTATGAATTTCTGGTTCAGATTCCGGTTCCAAAAAACGTTTTTGGGTAAACTTTTTATATACCGTCGGCGTAATATAATAAAAATATTATTTTCCAATGAAAAATATTAAATTTCATTGTTTTTCCAATTTTATTTGTTTCAAATTACAAAACGAAAATGTCAATATCTTTTGCAAATTTCTTAATTTCAAATCTCAATTTAATTTGGAATTTTCTCAATTTTATTTGAAATTATCTCAATTTCAATTAGAAAATCTCAATTTCATTTGGAATTTTCTCAATATCAAATGGAAAATCTCAATTTCATATGGAATTTTCTCAATTTCAAAAGGAATATCTCAATTTCATTTGGAATTTTCTCAATTTAAAATGGAATATCTCAATTTCAATTGGTATTTTCCCAATTTCAAATGAAAAATCTCAATTTCTTTTGGAATTTTCCCAATTTAAAATGGAAAATCTCAATTTCATTTGGAATTTTCTCAATTTCAAATGAAAAATCTCAATTTCATTTTAAATTTTCCCAATTTTAAATGGAAAATCTCAATTTTCCCAATTTCAAATGCACATTCAAATATATTTAAATTCAATTTTAAAAATAAAAAAATGTTACTTTAGAAATATGGGTCGGGCAAATTAAAATGTTAAAAAATGAAGGTCAATGCCATTGTAAATCAACCAAATCTATTTGGTTGATCACATTACATATCACACAATGACTCCACAACCACTTCTAAGCGACCAGATAGCTTACAAAAATTCAACATGTTTCTGTATCGCCGCGTCTCCTCCTATAAAGTTTTGTAAAAGATTGCTATCTATCTATATTATTATATATATAAAACTCTTGGTCCGTCTGTCAGTCTGTCGGTCTGTCTGTCTGTCTGTTTGTTCCAGCATCACGTCTAAACCGCTGAACCGATTTTTGCACCAGGATACTATGGAGTCCGGAGGGTGTCATAGGCTATATATGGCCGGGATTGGACAAAGGGGCGTGGCACCTCCCATACAACCTAAACTTTCAAAACGACATAACTCGACACATACACAAGCTAAGAAGATGAAACAAAAAATACAATTACAAAAAAAATACAAAAGCAAAAACACAAAAGTAAAAATCAAACACAAAAGTAAAAGCACAAAACTTAAGCAATAACTCAAAAACAACAGAAAAATAAAAGAGGATAGAAAACAAAAACAAAATCAACCACATTAAAATTCACCACACTAAAACTCATCACACTAAAATTCACCACACTAAAACTCACCATACTAAAATTCACCACACTAAAATTTACCACACTCAAATTCACCACACTAAAACTCAACACAATAAAATTCACCACAGTCAAATTACCCACACTAAAACTCACCACACTAAATCTCACCACATTGAAACTCACCACACTAAAATTCACCACACTAAAATTCACCACACAAAAACTCACCATTAAAATTCACCACACTAAAACTCACCACCCTAAAATTCACCACACTCAAATTCATCCACTTAAACTGACCACACTAAAATTCACCACACTTAAATTGAACACACTAAAACACAAAACAATAAAATTCACTACACTTGAACTCACCACACTAAAATTCACTAAAACTCACCATACTAACACTAACCACACTAAAACTTCTACTGGGAAAAACTATACTGGGAAGAATTCTACGGGAAAGAATTCTACTGGTAAGAATTCTACGGGGAAGCACAGTCTGAGAAAGAATTGTATATGAGAAAAGTTGTTTTAGCGGAGAATTAGTTTGGTATTGGTTACTTATCGATGGTATTGGTTATTTTATCGAACACCTATTAAGTGTTTTTATAATGACAATACCTTATCATGAAACAATTTCATCGTGGTCTGGATAAGCGTAGTACAGGTTGCATATCCAACGTACTGACTGTTTACGAGCTCTCTCGTCTTAAAATACGCTTAGTATGTAAAGAATATGACTGAGAGCCCAAGTGCACTAAGCACTTCGCTGAACTTGATCAGTTCCAACATTGTCGCATTAAATGTTTGATGAAAAGGTTGTACATCGAATGGCAAACATAAACACATATATGGATAAATATAAAACATATTAAATCCCGTCCCTCGTTTTATTTTATTATAATATCCTGGAAATAAATGGCAATTACGCCAAGCCTTTTCGCTGCAATTGCATGCAATGTAGAATGGGACCCGGAGACTTAATTTTTTGATATGCGTTTATCATCCACGTCTATGCTGATGTGGTGGTTTGTGATGTGGCTTTATTAAAATCGTTTACCGCGTTCTTTTTGCCAATTTTCCAATTGATAAATGTGACTGACTGCTTATTAAAATAAATTCAGCTGTTATATATTTTTTTTTCTGTCAAAGTTGTTATGACATTTTTGAATTTGTCCCTTTATAACATATTTGTTTCAATTAAATAAAAAAAAAATGCAACCCTAGGGCTACAGTGAAACTGACAGTAGATACAATGTAAATCAGGTATAACTCTGAAAAAAAGTCGACTTTAATTTAAAGTTCTATTAAACACTGCTGAAATAAATAATTTTCATGCAAAATCTTTTACGTTATATCGAATTTTCCATTTTTGGATGACTAAAAATATATTATTAAAAATTCAACTGTCAAAACAATTTCAAATTTTTTTAATTATTTCGCTTTAACAAAGAAGGTTTATATACAAAGAAGGTTTAAATATATATATTTTTCGTATTATTTTCAGCACTCGTATATATTAGAATTCCATTTCGAAAAGAATGATTACTTTTCTAATACAATTCTGACAAAACAATACTTTCTTAAGGCCAGTATTGATGACGACTATCCATTCGGATTTGAAGGTCCAGAAATATACAAATGCAAGGTATAAAAATGTCTATATTCCAATTTAAATCTTTTAAATAATTTCTTCATTAGGGGTGTACGATTAACTGGGAAAAAAAAATGAATTTAACAGTCAAGACTATTCGAAAAAAACAAAAACATAAGGAACGAGGAGCTGTTCGGACTATTGTTAAACATGTGCCCAATGATTCATTTTTTAATTTTTTCAACCCTCCTGAAGTATCCGAAGAACAATATGAAATTGATGAAGAATCACAAGGGGTATAACAAATAAAATATATAAATATATATGTATATGTATAAATAAATATATATATATATATATATATATATATATATATATATATATATATATATATATATATATATAGATAATGTCATTTTTTTCTTATAGATTTTAGCCACTGATTTTGAAATCGGACATTTTATTCGGTCACGTATTGTCCCAAAAGCAATTCTGTACTTTACTGGAGACGTTGTAGACGACGATGACGATGATGAATTTGATGGTGAGGATGAAGATGAAGAAGATGAATCCAACGATGAGAATACTGGAAATACAAAAAAAAATGCAATAGTTAAAAAAAAAACAAACCCTAATGAATGTCATAATCAATAATAATTGTTGTCGTATCCGATGTTCAATGTAACTGATTCTGCAATAAAAACGCGATAGTTGCATATTATAAAACATATCTTTATTCAAAAAATTATAGGAAACCACGGGTCAGTACCGACTAGGGATGTCAATCCCGGACTATTTTTAAATCCCAAAATTTCGGGACTAAAAAATTCGAATCTAGGGATTAGTCCGGGATTTAAAAAAAGAATAGAAAAGGCATTAAATAACCATATCTATGTTTGAATAATAAATAATTATAATGCTTAATGCTCAAACAAATCTCATATATTCAAATGCATCTGTTTTGAGGTTGGCTATCAAATATACATGGTATCCAAAATTCAAATTCCGCGATTTAAACCCCAGTTGATCACACAGTGCAGCAAATGGCCAACTTTTTCTTCCACTTGATAAAGATTTTAGGTTAACATTGGGTCGCTGATCTCGAATCTGTCCGTTTTGCTGTACTGGGTTCCTCACAATTTGGGGTCAAATATGAACAATTAGGGTGTTTAAAGACAGTACTCAAAATATTTTCATTTCAAAAGATACAGGTTTCGTGCCTTCAGAAATTTTCTTTATCATGAACAGACTCATTTTTTTACTTTGATACCATCGTCCCAACTTCTATACTATAACCCCCGTTGTGTCCAGTTTTAACCCTACTAATTTGACATTTCGCGTGAACGCTTGAGAAAACTATTGTACGCTCTTCGGCTAATATGTTCCCCATAAAAAATGAGGAGAGGTCCTCAAATAACAAAGTTGCCTCAGATCCACCCATTAAACAGAATAATAAAAAGGTAAAAAAAACCTATATTTTGTACTTTGTTTATAACGTTGCAGGCGCATTTCACAAAGTTTTCGAAAGCTTAAATAAAAATAATATATTTTTGTGAATTTCGACTTTCTACAAACATTTGCGTATTTACTTTTCTTCCTAGAAATCCTGTTTCAAGGATATTTGACAAAAACGATAATTTGTGTTTTTAGGCATGATTTTGTATGGTAGGCGTTAGGTGGAAAGTCACACTCATATTTCTTGTATCTTAAATTTACATAAATGCTCACACATTTAGTATTGATTTTAAAAATACTTATCATGGATTTCGAGATATATCTAATAAAGTAGCAAATTTTGGAATAAAAAAAATCATTTTTGGGTATTTATTTATTGGCATCCTTGTACTTTTAGTTTCAACTTCAACTTGTGCTTATTTTGGATTCAATATCTATAAGCTTCACCAAACAAAAGTATGCCCTAAAACACAACATTTCGCTTTTGTCGTATATCCTTGAAACAGAACGTTTAGGAAAAAAAAAACAGCAAACGCCATTTTTATAATATTGAAATTCATAAGAATATATAACTTTTATTTTTGCTGCCGAAAATTTTACATACAATGTAATAAACAATTTATGATTTGTTTGAGAACTCATCTCGTTTTTTAGGGGGAACATTTTTGCAAGAGTTCACGCGGTATGTCCAAATTTGTAATTGTAGGGTTAAAATTCGAAAAAATGAAGGTTATAAGATAAAGTTAGGACGATGGTATTAAAGTAAAATTCGTGATAAACAATATTGCTAAAAACACCAAATCTGTATCTTCTGAAATAAAAACTCAGAAGAAAATGTACCATTAAGTACTTTATGGTACGACCATTGATCTTATGGTTCATGTATTAATAGTTTTTTCTTTTTAAATCAAAAGTTTTCTAATTAATTCAATAGTATTTGAAAAATTCAGTACCATAAATTTAAATATTTCAATATTATTATTTTAAATAGAATAAATACTGTTGTTTTAATGGTTTCCTCCTATAATAATAAACGTGGTGTAAAAAAACACAAAAACGAATACAAACATGTTCGTTTTGTACGTCATTCAGCGTGTTTACTCAAAATGGTCGCATAGATTTTTTGTAATATTCCACATTATTAAACGCCCTCAAACTCCCTCAGAGTGAGGGTTCGTGCGTTGGGTTTGGGTCCCACCACGGAAAAAACCTATGCGCCCAATGAAAACAAAAAAGAAGCCTCGGATAACGACCGATTACAACGATGACGACCCACGCAAACGTTTTAAGGACCATGATTTACGGATATGCACCTGGAATGTCCGGACCCTTTATAGGGAAGGTGCCTCTATCCAGCTGGCAGATGTCCTCGAAAAATATAAGGCTGACATCACCGCTATCCAGGAGATGCGATGGACGGGACAGGGCTGTTCGAAACAAGCGTCCTGTGATATCTACTACAGCTGCCATGCGGAGAGACACGAATTTGGATGTGGATTTGTGGTCGGCAAGAGACTCCGCCACCTTGTCTCTAGGTTCACGCCCGTGGACGAAAGGCTGGCAACAATCCGCATCAAGGCTAAATATTTCCATATCAGCCTAATTTGTGCACACGCTCCGACGAACGAGAAAGATGACGAGACAAAAGAGCGCTTCTACGAGCGCCTAGACAACGCATACGAGCGCTGCCCCCGCCACGATATCAAAATCGTGCTAGGCGATTTTAACGCCAAGGTGGGCAGAGAAGCCATCTATTGTCCCACAATCGGAAAATTTAGCCTCCATGCCAACACTTCCGATAACGGAACGAGACTAATCGACTTCGCCGCAGCACGAAACATGGTAGTTAGTAGCACTAGATTCGAACATTTCGATATCCACAAGGCCACATGGTTGTCGCCCGATCAAAAAACTCGAAATCAAATTGATCACGTTGTGATTGACGGAAGGCACTCTTCAAGCGTGATGGACGTACGCACTATCCGAGGTGCCAATATGGACTCGGATCATTACCTTGTAGCAGCCAAGGTCCGCACACGCTTAAGCGCTGCGAAGAACGTACGGAACCAAACGCAGAGAAAGCTAGACGTCGGAAAGCTGCAATCACAACAGACAACGCAAGCCTTTTCCACTCGACTCTCACACCTGCTTAGACAAAGCACTCCTCCTCTCGATGATATAAGCGCGCAGTGGAATCATATCTCCTGCTCTATGCGTACGGCTGCCGAAGAGGTGCTTGGATTCCAACGCCCCCTGAGGAATCAGTGGTATGACCAAGAGTGTCGCGCGGCCACTGCAGAGAAAGACGCTGCGTACAAATCCACCCTGCAGTCAGTAGCTACGCGAGCTGCGAAGGAGCGATACAAAGAGAAGAGGAGGGAAGAGAGACGTCTTTTCAGGCGAAAAAAAAGCGAGGCAGAAAGACGTGAGTGTGAGGAGATTGAGATGCATGGGGACAGGAATGAGGCTCGAAAATTCTTCGAGAAAATAAGACGCCTAGCCGGAGGTTCGAAATCCGGAGCCTCTTCCTGTAAAGATGAGAACGGAAATCTAGTGACAGATATCCAGAGCACACTGAAAATATGGAGGGATCACTTCTCTAAACTGCTGACCGGTGATGATGACCTCAATTCCACCGATAGAGAAGCAAACCCGGCAACCCCAGTACTTGATGACGACGTTGAGATTCCGCCACCCGACCATGACGAGGTCAGAACAGCCATTGCTCGGCTGAAAAACAACAAAGCCGCAGGTGCTGATGGCCTGCCTGCTGAATTGTTTAAGACCGGAGGCGAAGAGCTAATAGAGAGCATGCACGAGCTCGTAAGCAGAATATGGTCGGATGAAAGCATGCCAAGTGACTGGAACCTCAGTGTACTCTGCCCAATCCTTAAGAAAGGGGATCCCACTATCTGCGCCAACTACCGTGGGATCAGCCTACTCAATATCGCATACAAGGTTCTATCGAGCGTATTATGTGAAAGACTGAAGCCCATCGTCAACAGACTGATTGGACCTTATCAGTGCGGCTTCAGACCTGGAAAGTCCACCATAGACCAGATTTTCACATTGCGCCTAATCCAGGAAAAGACCCTAGAAAAACAGATCGACACCTACCACCTATTAGTCGACTATAAAGCCGCCTTCGACACTCCGATAAGGGAACGATTATACGCCGCAATGTCTGAGTTCGGTATACCTGCGAAACTTATAAGACTTTGCAGGATGACCCTGAGCAACACACGTTGCTCAGTGAGAATAGGAAAAGACCTCTCCGAGCCATTTCATACCGAACGAGGTTTCAGACAGGGTGACTCCCTATCGTGCGACTTTTTTAACTTATTGATGGAGAAAATAGTTCGAGCTGCCGAACTCCGTCAAAGCGGCACTATCCTCAACAAAAGTGTCATGCTGCTCGCATATGCCGACGATATTGATATCATTGGCAGGAGCACACGAGCAGTCAGCGCAGCATTCTCCAGATTGGAGAAAGAGTCGCGTCGAATGGGTCTAGCGGTGAACGAGGACAAGACGAAGTTCCTTGTGTCAACAAGCAAAAAAGAGTCCGTGCGTCTTGGACAAAAAGCTGATTTTGACACCCACAAGTTCGACATTGTGAAGGACTTCGTCTATCTGGGATCCAGCGTAAACAGCAACAACGACGTCAGCCTGGAGATCAAACGGAGAATAACTCTTGCCAACAGGTGCTACTTTGGGCTCAGTAGGCAATTGAGAAGCAGAGCCCTCTCTCGCCGGACAAAAATAACGCTCTACAAGTCACTCATCATGCCCGTCCTACTTTATGGTGCAGAAACATGGACGCTGGCCACCACCGATGAGAGAGTACTGGGAGCGTTCGAGAGAAAGATTCTCCGTAAAATCTTTGGCCCTATCTGCTTTGCTAACGAGTATCGAATCAGGATGAACCACGAGCTATATGAGTTATTCGACGACATTGACATAGTCAAGCGCATCAAGATCCAGCGGCTTCGCTGGCTAGGTCATGTCGAACGAATGGATGAAAACACTCCAGCCAAGAAGGTGCTTGAATCGAAACTCGAAGGTGGACAGCGTAGAAGAGGGCGTCCAAATCTGCGTTGGAAAGACCAAGTTGAGGACAACCTGGCAACGCTTGGTATTTCTAACTGGCGTCAGCGCGCGCAAAGCAGATCCGACTGGCGCGGCTTCATCTCAGCGGCCAAAACCGACCCACGGTTGTAAGGGCCATTTAAGTAAGTAAGTAAGTAAGTATTAAACGCGTTATTGGTAAGGCTTCAATGTATTTAATTTATATTTACATATTTATTTATATTTTTATTTATTACAGTAAATAAATAATACATCGAACTTCTAATATGGCAACGGACTCAACAATAACTGCAGCCTCAAGTACTACAATCAATTATTGGAAACCAAAGCAAACATTAAATGTGTTATAACCTTTTACATCAAGAAGTGTTTTTGTATGTGTGTGTTGTAAAAGTGAATATCAATTTCGACATTTAAATAAAATAATATATACAATAAATTAACTAAAATACATTTTTGTTTTAATAAATTATTAGGAAAATGTAATTCGACTATACCATAAAATTAATATTACGTATCATTAAATTTGTATAGGTTTTTCTTATTGCAATTAAAATATCACATTATAAAATTTATGGTACAACCACACATTGTATTAACAGTTTCAATATTACTGAACTAATGGGGCGCATCCTATTGACCAATTTTAATGGTATAAATTATTGTTTTTCTATTGAAATACTATCAATTGACCATGATTTTTTTCTGGGTGTACTTTCTTTAAACACCCTAATTTTGCATATTTGACTGACAATATCCTAGAAACAGAACGTTTAAGAAAAAAATTGAATATGCCAATTGTAACGGTGTTTTGGTCATCGCTGAGGTATGCTCAGCGGTTGCCAGGGTTCGGAAATAAAAGATAACCAAACTTTTATCTAATATTAAATTTTATTATTATTTATGGTTTTTCTTTTATAATTATAATAATAGTTTAGCACTACAGTCCTATAAGAACTTAGGCCGATTTCTCTCGCCATTTTGAACTGTGCATGTTATATTTGTACTCAAAGTGGTGGGACCTACAGTTAATTGCCGAATCCGAACGGCGGGTGAGCGCTTTTCATAGGCAATGTTTTACATTCGTAGATTTGCCATTTATTACCGAGAGGTAGCGCGGTATAGAAAAATGTGAATATGAAAAAATGTTGTTAGCCCCAGTCCAGGCTTGAACCGGGGACCTATCGGCTCGCAGTCCAACGCACTAACCACTGAGCTACCGCGTTTTTTCTGTTATGGTTTCTTTTACAATTCAAGTCTTATAATACTACTTATATATATTGCCCTTCCCTTATCGAAAAAAGGGGATATTGGAGTAAAGGATGATATTGTGGGTTCTCGAACACGGTAAGTGTGTCCTGGGTTCGATCACGTAGTGCGTGAGCACCAGAGTCGAATACACAAGGATAAAGATATCCTCGGCGTAATGAGTTCCAGGACACGGTAAAAGGTGTGTCCTGGCTTCGATCACGTAGTGTGTGAACACCAGAGCCGAATACACAAGGATAAAGATATTCTTGGCGTAAGGAGTTCCAGGACACGGTAAAAGTGTGTCCTGACTTCGATCACGTTGTGTTTGACCACCATAGCCGAATACACAAGGATAAAGATATCCTTGGCGTAAGGAGTTCCAGGAAACGGTAAAAGTGTGTCCGGGTTTCGATCACGTAGTGTTTGACCACCAGAGTCAAATACACAAAGATATGGATATCCTTGGCGTAAGAGACGTTCACCTAGATCTTGACACTTCCACCACACTCAGAAGAAAATGTACCATTAAATACTTTATGGTACGACCATTGATCTTATGGTTCACGTATTAATAGTTTTTTCAAAGTTTTTTAATTAATTCAATAGTATTTGAAAAATTCACTACCATAAATTTAAATATTTCAATATTATTATTTTAAATAGAATAAATACAGTTCTTTAAATGGTTTCCTCCTATAATAATAAACGTGGTGTAAAAAAACATAAAACGAATACAAACATACGTCATTCTGCGTGTTTACTCAAAATCGTCGCATGTATTTCTTTGTAATAATCCACATTATTAAACGCGACATTGGTAAGGACTCAATGTATTTAATGTAAATAAATTATCAGCCCAATCGAGGTTCCCGATGAACGGAAGGTCGTCGGATTGTTCTCCTTCCGACGGAAAATAAAATTTATCAAGTTTTCCCCAACATTGTTTTCCTCTCAATTTCGATATTAAATGCCAAAATTCGAAGTAAAAATTAAATTTGTTTTCAATTTTATTGATTAAACGTACTCAATTTGACATTTTGAAATGACTGCAAATACAAAACGAATGTAATTTTATTTTTTAATTTATTTTTTAAATGCTAACGACAGTAGGTACTTAAATAGTTAAATTTTCATACACCCAGAAAAAAATTCCCAGAAATCCCATTAAAATTGGTCAATGGGACAATTATTGATTTAATAGTATATATAAAATATATACTTTCATATAGACTCAGTGGCAATGTTATGGTATTTTCTAGTATTTAATGGTATTTTCCGATTAAAATAATAATTTATCCTATTGATTATTTTTAATAGTAAAAAACTATTATTATTTTTAGTATTTTTTTCTGGGTGTAGCAATTTTAGCAAGTTTCCAACATCCAAGCAGTCGAAATAACTCATTTTTAAACTATTTGCACAATTTAAACTACTTTATTTCTGCAATCAATTACTAAAAATCTAAAATTTCATGTTTTCACATAAAAATAAAATGTGAGCAAATTTGACAGTAAATGTTCACACGACGGGAAACTCGATTGATATGTTTCCGATGAAAATTGTCGAATATACGTCGGATAACTGTAAGTTGCTCGGTTGCTTTTTGTCAATTCCGTCGGAAATGTCTCCCGACGCGTTTCTCGATTGGGCTTTATATTTATATATTTATTTATATTTTTATTTATTACAGAAAATAAATCAGGGGTAGAAACCGGAACTATAAAAAGAACGTTTGGCAATCGTTCCGATATTGTTCCGTTCCGGAACGAACGAAAAGCAAAAGTTCCGAGCGCAAACGTTTCAGTCGGAACTTTTGTTCAAAAGTTCCGATCGGAACTTTTGCATACAAAAAACGTTTGAATCGTTCCTATCGCCATAGGCTCGCATACTGGTGCGTCATTGGAACTTTTTTGGTTGAATCTGTTCCTGTGGGCCTAGATTCGCATCCTGGTGCGTCATTGGAACTTTTTCGGGTGAATCGCTTCCTGTGGGCCTAGATACGGATCCTGGTGCGTCATTGGAACTTTTTAGTGTGAATCGCTTCCTGTGGGCCTAGATACGGATCCTGGTGTGTCATTGGAACTTTTTTGGGTGAATCTCTTCCTGTGGGCCTAGATACGGATCCATGTGCGTCATTGCAACTTTTTTGGGTGAATCGCTTCCTGTGGGCCTAGATACGCACCCAGGTGCGTCATTGGAACTTTTTCGGGTGAATCGCTTCCTGTAGGCCTAGATACGCTTCCTGTGGGCCTAGATACGGGTCCTGGTGCGTCATTGGAACTTTTTTGGGTGAATCTCTTCCTGTGGGCCTAGATACGCATCCAGGTGCGCCATTGGAATTTTTTTGGGCGAATCTGTTCCTGTGGGCCCAGAGACGCATCCTGGTGCGTCATTGGAACTTTTTAGGGTGAATCGCTTCCTGTGGGCTTAGATACGGATCAAAATGCATCATTGGAACTTTTTTGAGTGAATCTCTTCCTGTGGGCCCAGATACGGATCCTGGTGCATCATTGGAACTTTTTAGGGTGAATCGCTTCCTGTGGGCCTAGATAAGCAACCTGGTGCGTCATTGGAACTTTTTGGGTGAATCTGTTCCTGTGGGGCTAGATACGCATCCTGGTGCGTCATTGGAACTAATTTTGACCATTGAACACCAGGATAGGTATCTAGCCCAACAGAACAGATTAACCTAAAAAAAGTTCCAATGGCGCACTTGGATGCGTATCTAGGCCCACAGGAAGAGATTCACCCAAAAAAGTTGCAATGACGCACCAGGATCCGTATCTAGCCCCACAGGAAGCGATTCACCCGAAAAAGTTCCAATGACGCACCTGGATGCGTATCTAGGCCCACAGGAAGCGATTCACCCAAAAAAGTTCCAATGACGCACCAGGATCCGTATCTAGGCCCACAGGAAGCGATTCACCCTAAAAAGTTCCAATGACGCACCAGGATACGTATCTAGGCCCACAGGAACAGATTCACCCAAAAAGGTTCCAATGACGCACCAGGATTCGTATCTAGGCCCACAGGAACAGATTTACCGAAAAAAGTTCCAATGACGCACCAGGATCTGTATCTAGGCCCACAGGAAGCGATTCACCCGAAAAAGTTCCACTGACGCACCTGGATGCGTATCTAGGCCCACAGGAAGCGATTCACCCAAAAAAAGTGCCAACCACACCTAGATGTGAATCCATACACATTGGAACTTTTAAACGGAACGAATCAATCGTTCTTCATCGGAACGTTCTTTGTCGGAACGATTCAAACGTTTTTTGTATGCAAAAGTTCCGAGCGGAACTTTTGAGCCGGAACTTTTGAGCAAAAGTTCCGATTGAAACGTTTGCGCTCGGAACTTTTGCTTTTCGTTCGTTCCGTTCCCAACCCCTGAAATAAATAATACATCGAACTTCTATTATGGCAACGAACTCAAAAATAACTGCAGACTCAAGTACTACAATCAATTATTGCAGCAAGAAGTGTCTTTTTATGTGTGTTGTAAAAGTGAATATTAATTTCGACATTTAAATAAATTAAATTATACAATAAATTTACTAAAATACATTTTTGTTTTAATAAATTATTAGGAAAATGTAATTCGAATTTACCATAAAAGTTTAATAATACGTATCATTAAATTTGTATAGGTCTTTCTTATTGTAATTAAAATATCACATTATAAAATGTATGGTACAACCACACATTGTATTAACAGTTTCAATATTGCAGAACTAATGGGACGCTTCCTATTGACCAATTTTAATGGTATAAATTATTGTTTTTCTATTGAAATACTATCAATTTACCATGATTTTTTTCTGGGTGCAATTATGTGTTCGCTTCTAAGATCGGCTGGCGACTACCTGTCTTTCTGTTCTGACTTTTATAGTAAATCGTATGGTAGTTGTTATTGTTTTGTTCTATATAATTGTTTGTGTAATTGCACAAACAATGCCTTGTGTGGTTATTTGTTTCGTATCGTGTATTTGTTTTTGCCAGAGCCGGTTTTTCTGTGCGTCGTGCACCTATACTGGTGCCGGGATTACTGTTGTAGCAGTTTCTACGTTGTTTGTGTAATTATTTGCTTTTATGCTTTGAATGTTTATTTGTTTACGCGACATAGGAGCTAATTTTATATTGTAACAGCCTCTTGTAAATGGGCTCGTTACACAATGTTTTTATAATGTCGAAATCCATAAGAATATGGGCCCTATTATGATTAGCGAAGCGAAATAGTTTTGGCAGGGATTGACCCGCTGAAACAATTGTTGTAAATTTAGAGTTGATTATTTTAGAGATTTAATTAAAAACATTTTTTAATTTTAAAGTTCAAAAACACTTTTATTACTTTATTAACTTTATTAACTCCACTTGAGATTGACTAAACTACAATATTTTAAATTGTAACAAAAGGTATTAACAATACCTTTGTTGCAAGCTTTTCTTAAATTCTATTTTCTCCATATTCTAGTAACTTTTGATGAAAGTCCGACTTATAATAATTGTTGGAGTACCGCTGCTTTGCTTATTTTAACAAAGCCCCCTAATCATGCAATGATAAATTATATTGCAAGCCTCTGTTAATTGTGCAAAGCTAACTTGAAAAAGGTGCGGTGTAAGTAAGGTTTTTGCGCTTTGCCAAATTATTGCAAGCTTCTGTTAACTGTGCAAGCTAACTTGAAAGAGGTGTGGTCTAAGCAAAGCTTTAGCCAAATTATTATCATTGTTGCCAACGTGAAGCGTTGGGACAATGCTATGAACATGTTGCTGTACAACATGATATAAACATGATGCGCTCAACATATGTATAACAACATCCAAAATTGTGTGAATAGTGAATATCCATAAGAAAAAGAAAAAAATATGTGAGTCTAAATCACAACATTCCTCCCCCCTTATGGAAAAAAAATTATTATTAATATTAGGAATAACAATAATTTTTTACTACATATCTTAAAAATATTTTTGAATATATATAAATGATGTTTTCTTAGAATTAATATTAAGAATACTAATGATAATATGTTTGTTTTAACATGGTGATAATAATGATAATATGTTATTTTAACAATATGTTTACTTTTTTCTCAAGTTATCTATAAAAATATTTTTGAATATTTGAATGTGTTTCAATAATAATAATATTTTTAGATAGATTTCATCTTTTATATATATATAAATTGTTTTTTATTTTTTTTTTTGTATATATATTTTATTTTTTTTTGTTTTGTTTTTATCATTTTTATACTTGTGTAATATTTGTTAATACTTATAATGATAATCTAACCGATTTAATACTTGTAATTAGATGATAATTAAAATTATATATGTATAGATAAAGTTATGCAAATTATTTTATTTATTTGTGTTTTGTATGTGTATTGAATCTTTGTGTGTTTATTCGTAGGTGGAGGTATAAAAAATTACATGAGTGACTTTTAAACGCCCTACTGTTGGACCAGATTTCTCCTCTTGTTCTTCTGTGTGTTGGGTCGGATTTGCCTTGCTCATCTTCAATGGTTCGTTGTATGTAGTGCGTTGGATCTGTTGGACTTCGATGGTTCTTGTGGAATTTGCAAACGGTGTTATCTCCAGTGGACGTCATTATGTTAATACGCTGAACTCTATGTCGTTCAGGAGAGTTTTCGTCCCGTTGACTTGGTTGACGATTTGTTCGAGATGAGTGTTCTTTTCTGCGATCTTGTCAAACATTTTGAATCATCTTGGTGCTCATGTCGCGTTATGTATGATATTATAGGGTATATTTCTGTATTCATTCTGGAATAAGAATAGAATGAACAGAATAGTTTGATATTTTATCCGGAATATCTAGAATACTATGAATAAAGTAGCAGTTTCAGAATAACCAGAATAAAAAAATGTAAACAAACATTAAATATCATTTGAAAATCAAACACTTATTAAAATTAACTTTTTAAAAACGTTGCTTATCAATTTGGATGTATGTCACTAAAATGCTTGCACATACACGCACAGGAAAAACATGATCACCACAATCATGTTTTGACGGTATCATTTAATGATTGGAATTATTATTGTAGCAATCATGTTGCATGATTGTTTCAATCATGTTTTCCAATGATTCTATCATGTTTTTAATCATTGCATGATTGTTTCAATCATGTTTTCACAAGCGTCACTTATTGCACAAATCATTGAATGATTGCGTTAACTTGAAACAAATATATTTAAGAATACTACTTTATTAAAAAAAAACACCAATATTTAATAGAAAAACACTTTATTAAAGATTATTAAATAACTCTGCTCCGTCGCTTCATTTTCTTAATTTGTCAGCGTCTTTGCAAAAAAAATTGGAATATTTGTGCGGCTCGTTGCACAGCTGAAGTGACGAAGCCTTTGTTTCAGCGTGTATTGTGTCTTTCTCAGATCTCATTCTGTTCAGGATCTAAAACCGAAGTTTTTTCTTAACTTATCACTATTTGTATCACATTTTATTTATAAATGGACATTAAAATTCACTAGCGTTCGACGCTGACCCGCCACGGCGAAATCTAATTTAATACTGAATCTGCCAAACTGTCAACAGCTGTCATCAGCTGTCAAACAGCAATCATACTATTATTATATCAATTATGCTTCAATGCTAGTATGATTGACACAATAATGAACATGATTCTGGCAATCATGCATACTCGAATTACATTTTTGTCACAATCATTACATAATCTAATCATACAATTTGATCATAATATGATTGCAGAAATCATTTAATGAAAGACACAATCATTTTAAAAAAGTGGGAATGATTACGACAATCAGGAATGATAATAACAATCATACTATTATTGCCATAACCATAGTTTTTTTGACACAATCATGTTTTTTCACTGCGTGTAACTATGCATCGTACATCATTTCACATATTTTTCTTAATCAAAGAGGTTCCGTACATGCTGATTAAAAACTGCAGTATCAAACTTGCATTTTGCAATGCCACAATCTTGTATATATGTCCTCGCAATATGCAGTTCTTAAATATTTTTAAAAAAGGACACCAATATCTTACGACACACGCGACAACCCACTAATATCATGCGACAGACGCGACTTCATTAAAATTTGTTTTATAATTTATAATTTGTGTAAATAACTTCTAATTTGACAGTTTTATTCTGTGTATTCTATGATTGAACTCAGAATAAACAGAATGCGTTCTGAACGTTCTGTTTTCAATAAAATAACAGAATTCGGATAAACCAGAACGTTCGGAAAAAATAAAGTAAGAGAAATTTTGAAAACAGAATATTCTGAACGTTCAGAACGAATAAAGAAATACACCCATAGATTTCTGAATAGTTTATATCAGAAAACCTAGTAGTTCGATATTGCATCACTTCTTCTTTATGTAAGATTGAAGACATAATAATACGATTTCTCTTTTTTTTTATTTTACATTTTTCAAGGTCCATTTTGCATCTATTATCTGGCAATTTACAAGGTCCATTTTGCATCTTGTATTATCAAAATTCAATCATTGCAACCTACTTGTATTTGGTATAACAACAAGTTTGCGTTTAGTGTGCCCTGCTTCGTTTTCAAATATGCTGCTACTCTGCTTCGTTTCTTCGCTTTACTTTTATTAGAATATGCTGGGCCTCTGCTTCATTACTCCTTCTTGTTGATAACACCAAGAGCTTCTTCCACATGTCCCCATTAAAGTCCCAAGACCCCAACGATCATCTATGCGTCTTCTGCGTCAGTATCCAGCGCTGTTGGTCATTCTAAATAACAGTTTCTGTGCACTCGGATATTATAAATGTACATGAATCTTTTACCAACAATAGTTTTAATTTTGTTCTTTTGTTAAATTAATATAATTTTAGTATAATATACAATGGTTCATGTATAGTCACAAGAATTAACATGGCGTGTATTAAAACAACTAAATTCATATATATATTTTTTTAAATATATATATACTCATGCCGATTATGGAATCCCGGGTATCCATTGCGGCGAGAAAATTGCTTAAAAGTGATTATTGAATCCCTGGGATTTACTGTGGCGGAAGTCGATGTAGCAGTCCATAAATTCGGATAAAAATACATATTATTGAAAACGCGGCTGATATTGTCTTCATAGAAATTTATTCACTTATTAACCGCTGTTGAATCATAGCGGATTTGTTAAAACATTTTTCTCTCTTTAAACTTTGTATAACATAGTGCTGTTGTCATGGAAAATACGAAAATGTAAGTAAAAGTATGTTTAAGATGTATGTACATTTAATAAACAATCTTGAATTTTTTTTATTACTAGAAAACGTACAACAACACGAGTTCAATTCGAAGCAATAATCGAAACAATGAAAAAACATCCAGATGTCACCAAAAACCTTACCAAAAAGTCCCCAGAAGTAATTACAGAATTTTGGGAGACGTTAAAAAATGATTCAATTCCCTAGGACACCCAATAAAAGATATTTGTGAATGTAAAAAAAGTATATGAATTTGCGCACTCATTATATCAATTGCATTTACCCAAAAACATTTATCATCTTTTATAGGTCTGGGCTGATCACAAAGCAGCATTAAAGAAAAAACTGGCTCACAACAAAAGAGAATTTGGCGAGACTGGTGACGGACGTGATACAACTTGTGTGTCTCCGGGATTGCGTATCTGGTGCAATGAGTTTTGGGGCCAAACGAAAACGTGAAAGTTGTGTTGTAAATTCACATAATATAATTTATGCAGCAGAAGATACTGAAGCAGAAGATTCTGTAGCAGTTGACCCTGATGCAGAAGATCATGAAAATGATCTAAACATTCAGAATGTTTCATTGTCCGATGAAAGGCTCCAAAAGAAAGTTCCAAAACAAATGAAACTTCTTGATAAACAGATTAATATACAGAAAACTTGTATGAAGAAGTGTCAAAAGTCCTCACAGGATGTAAGGAGCAAAATGATGTAGTAAATGAAAATTTTAAAAAATATCACCGCTCATTAGATCGAATATGCGATTATGAAAAAAGCGGAATTCTATTCTTCAATCGCAACTCGATGAAACAAAGAGACTCAACGAGCGCATTGGGAGGAATTGCTTCAAATTGAGCTCCAGAATGTCAGAAATATTCTTAATAATTAATGGGTTTTGTGATATAAACACTACACTTAGCAAATGTTATGAACTTTGTGTTATTATTTTTTTAAGTTTAGCCATGAAGGATAAGTGCTACTTATTTTAAGTTGAAATGCTTTAAAAATGCTTTAAAATTACATTTTTACACCATGTTTACTTTTTAATGACTAATGGTTGTAAAGCTATTTAGTTTTAAATAAAAAATGATATATTTTTATTTTACCTTAATGCGTATATTCTTATATTAAACTTAAATACAAACTTATAATTTAATGTTGTTTGTTTTTGATGGATCTTAGTTTTGCATTAAAAATTATAATTTTATAAATTTACATAAAACTTTGCAAGATACCATTTCTTATTTGGGTTGCCTCCGCTGCAAATGTTCCAGGTACACTCTCAAAAATATATTGTTAATTTTTAACAATATGAGATTGTCATTTCAGTATACAGTGATTAGGTGGCACCTCTATCTTCTGAGATTCAAAAACATGTCAAATTAATTTGTTGTTGACTTTAAAAATTTTAAAAATCAAACAAAATGTAAGTAATAATTTAATAATTTTAATTGATTATTGCAAATTTATTAATTTTGTTTAGATGCGGGAGTCACCACGTAGAACGCTCCTCAAGACAGATGTCTTCTGGCTCAATGGATTAACGCTGAAAAAAATAATAAGAAGCAGATGGGAAATCTGGATGTCAGATCCTGATCTACTACATTTAAACTCTTGATGAAACATGATCACTCCATGCACTCCGAATTCATGAATTTTAATTTATTACTAATTAAAAATTTAAAAAACAATCATGTGACTTTTTATATTTTATTCATTGACAATATCGATTGTTAGCAAAACAATAGAATGACGTTTGAAATTAACAATCTAATTGTCAAACTGACAATAATTTGACAATCTGATCATGAGATCTATTTTGAGTTACAATATTGTAGGACTGTTACAATATTGTAGGAAATGACAATATATTTCTGTGAGTGTACTGTAAGTTCTATTACATCGTCGTTTGATTCATCTCGATTCTCATTTTGTGTGTCTAAATCTTCATCAAATAGATTGTTATGTATTCGAATGTTGTAAAATGCAGCACTCACGTTTATAATTTGCACGGATTTTTTCGGACTGTAGTGCAGTTGCCTAGCTCGAATGCAACACCGTGACCAGTTTTTCTAGACTCCAATAGTTCTCTCTACAATATTGCGACCTGTGCTATGACTTTTATTAAAACGACTTTTTGGTGTATTGATTCCAGCATTTCGAAATGGTGTTATGAGCCATGGTGATAACGGATATCCTGCATTTCCTACTAATATTTAAGGGAATGTAATAAATGTTGATTTTTTAGTTTAAAAAAATGTACCTAGCAATCTCGAACTGCGAAGTCTTGGTTAGTCCCATTTTGATAGCCCCTTTCGGCCAAGAACCTTAGAATTGCTGCCAATTTAAACTCTGGTGTCAGTGATGAAGAACGTGCAACTGGTGGTAGTTTAGCCTTCAATATATTTAAGTCATATTTAAAAGCAATCTTGTTGAGTCTGAAGTTTTTTAAAAACCTTAATAATATGCAATTGGATTGAATGCGTTATTGTTATTTATAGTTTACTAACTGTTCGTCGCACATCTGTAAAACATCCTTTTGTAATCCTCTAATTTCTTGACGTATTTGTCGACTAACATTATGGCTATCATCTTCCATATTAATAAAAAGTCCAATTAAATCCATTTTACTTTGTATCACTTTCTTTATTATTAATTTTTCACTTTTGACATTTAATTTTTGACAGCAATCAGCTGTTTTCGGAGTGTTTTCGTCTCGCAGTCCAACGCACTAACCTTGAGCTACCCACGCTTCGAGATTACACTTTGAGAATGATATTAGGCCGGGTCGAAAATAATGTTTGCCTCTTAAAAAGAAAGCTTACCTCGTAAAAGTTTAGTCATAGCTTCTTTATTTGATTTCCGATCATTAAGTTTCACATAGGTTAATTTCCAATAGGATTAATTCCATAGGTTCAATTCCTCCGAGGTTAACTTCAAAAGTTATTTTAGTTTTTTGAGACTTCTTCCCCCCTTAATTATCATATAATTAAGTCGAAAAAATGTAAAACTTTACCGTTGAAAGTATTTAGTTTTCTCCATAAAGCTAACTCGTTTTTAACTGAAAACATTATAGAATAATAATATATTTAAAAAATTATTTGAAAGTTCGCCCTTAAAACCAAAGTTTACATCGAGAAATGGTAAAAACCAAAAAATGTTTGATTTTTTGATGCCCGCAAAATAGTTTTTTCGTAGCTTCTTTATTCGATGTCTGATCATCATGTTTTATGTAGCGTTAGAAAGCTTTCGCGTTATATATATATATATATATATATATATATATATATATATATATATATATATATATATATATATATATATATACATATATATATTTGTCATTTAGGTTTAATTGATATTCGAGGTCACCGTCAACAAGTAATGTTTGTTTTTTTAACTTCTACCCCCCCTGAATGCATTTTCTTTTGTCATATTATTATTATTTGTAACTTTTTGTTTATAAAGCTAACTAGAATGTATTTAGTTAGCTTTAATCATTTTTGGAGATCTTAAATTATATGAGAAAAAATTGCATTTAGAGGGTCTGAAAAATAATATATATTTCTAAAATTTTTTCGAGATAATCTTTCACTCATGTGGAGTAGTAGGCACTGGTGAAATTGATTGAAGAGGGATTGGACCATGTGAAGATCCAACGGGAGTCAGCAGAATTAAGGGGAATAGACAAGTTTGGTGTCATTCAAAGTGCCCTCGGCTGCTTGCATACAAAATAATTGTAACGCACCAGTTTGGCAATGCAACGAAAAAAGGGATACTGAGGAAAACACAAAATCTAAGTATTCTGTTCCCTCGAATTTTTTTGTTCCCTGCTTAAATTTATTGGTATCGGCAATCTCCCCGAAACAGCAATTCCTCTGGAATATTGTACGAAATCGAATTCGAGTACGAATGCAGTTTTACAACATTACCAGATTTTTTGTATACGTTTTTTTGATAATCTTTAACATTTCAGATAATTAAGTTGTAAAGTTGTAGTATCCCAATAAGCAATGGGTTTAAGGTTCGATAAATTTGGAGAATTTTCTTTTTTTTGAAATATTAATATATTTTCATTCATACACAGACAACATTGATATTTTACTCGAACCTGGCAAAGTTATACATCGCAGTGGCGCAATTGAATTCACTGGTTTGATCTTCGCGGCACGTCGTGGATTTTACAAGAAGTTCCTGTACACTGCCACCGGTGCAGGTGCTGTTGCAGCTATAGAACATACTTTTATTCCTTTTAATATATAGTATTATAATTTATATGCGTTTTCTTTAATTTTATATTTAAACCTTTAATTAGGGAAATATATGCGCTTGAATTCAAGTGTAATTTGAAGGTCGAATCACATTTTATTTATAGCTTACAATTAAGTTAAACATCGAATGTATATTGAATGTCGGAATTCAAGTTTAGGTAAAGGCTAGATTCAATTGGATAAAAAGCTACCAGTTTGGCTGGAGAACGCTATGGTTTTCAAGCTTACAATTACAAAAAGTTGAACGCTTTTCTCCAGTGAAAGCTTCGATATCCATGTTCAATATACATTCGATAATAATTTAATATCCTGGTTTTTGATTTATTGGGATGTGTAAAGTTGTAATATATATAC
The DNA here is from genome assembly GCA_951804985.1 of Dryomyza anilis. Classification (NCBI taxonomy): domain Eukaryota; kingdom Metazoa; phylum Arthropoda; class Insecta; order Diptera; family Dryomyzidae; genus Dryomyza; species Dryomyza anilis. The sequence continues at coordinate 50,261,445 of OX638133.1, read as the reverse complement.
AGATATTTATTATTTGCATTTAACTATGCTTTTATACACAAATTTCAAATTCTTAACTCAATAAAAGTTTAATTTGCAATTAGAAATGAACATCAAGCAACGCTAAATCAGCTGGTTTGCCAACTGCAAAGAAATTAAAATTGTGTTAAACTGCAATTAAAAGCATATAAAATGACTCTTAATTGTAAGGGAAAGGTCGATTGTTCCGGTCCGTAGGCTGGGCTACCGCAATTTTTTTGTTTTTTTACACTGGCGATCTTAATGTTTAAATGGGACATCTCAAGTAATAGACAAGTTTGGTGTCATTCAAAGTGCCCTCTGTGCACTCGGATATTATAAATGTACATGAATCTTTTACCAACAATAGTTTTAATTTTGTTCTTTTGTTAAATTAATATAATTTTAGTATAATATACAATGGTTCATGTATAGTCACAAGAATTAACATGGCGTGTATTAAAACAACTAAATTCATATATATATTTTTTTAAATATATATATACTCATGCCGATTATGGAATCCCGGGTATCCATTGCGGCGAGAAAATTGCTTAAAAGTGATTATTGAATCCCTGGGATTTACTGTGGCGGAAGTCGATGTAGCAGTCCATAAATTCGGATAAAAATACATATTATTGAAAACGCGGCTGATATTGTCTTCATAGAAATTTATTCACTTATTAACCGCTGTTGAATCATAGCGGATTTGTTAAAACATTTTTCTCTCTTTAAACTTTGTATAACATAGTGCTGTTGTCATGGAAAATACGAAAATGTAAGTAAAAGTATGTTTAAGATGTATGTACATTTAATAAACAATCTTGAATTTTTTTTATTACTAGAAAACGTACAACAACACGAGTTCAATTCGAAGCAATAATCGAAACAATGAAAAAACATCCAGATGTCACCAAAAACCTTACCAAAAAGTCCCCAGAAGTAATTACAGAATTTTGGGAGACGTTAAAAAATGATTCAATTCCCTAGGACACCCAATAAAAGATATTTGTGAATGTAAAAAAAGTATATGAATTTGCGCACTCATTATATCAATTGCATTTACCCAAAAACATTTATCATCTTTTATAGGTCTGGGCTGATCACAAAGCAGCATTAAAGAAAAAACTGGCTCACAACAAAAGAGAATTTGGCGAGACTGGTGACGGACGTGATACAACTTGTGTGTCTCCGGGATTGCGTATCTGGTGCAATGAGTTTTGGGGCCAAACGAAAACGTGAAAGTTGTGTTGTAAATTCACATAATATAATTTATGCAGCAGAAGATACTGAAGCAGAAGATTCTGTAGCAGTTGACCCTGATGCAGAAGATCATGAAAATGATCTAAACATTCAGAATGTTTCATTGTCCGATGAAAGGCTCCAAAAGAAAGTTCCAAAACAAATGAAACTTCTTGATAAACAGATTAATATACAGAAAACTTGTATGAAGAAGTGTCAAAAGTCCTCACAGGATGTAAGGAGCAAAATGATGTAGTAAATGAAAATTTTAAAAAATATCACCGCTCATTAGATCGAATATGCGATTATGAAAAAAGCGGAATTCTATTCTTCAATCGCAACTCGATGAAACAAAGAGACTCAACGAGCGCATTGGGAGGAATTGCTTCAAATTGAGCTCCAGAATGTCAGAAATATTCTTAATAATTAATGGGTTTTGTGATATAAACACTACACTTAGCAAATGTTATGAACTTTGTGTTATTATTTTTTTAAGTTTAGCCATGAAGGATAAGTGCTACTTATTTTAAGTTGAAATGCTTTAAAAATGCTTTAAAATTACATTTTTACACCATGTTTACTTTTTAATGACTAATGGTTGTAAAGCTATTTAGTTTTAAATAAAAAATGATATATTTTTATTTTACCTTAATGCGTATATTCTTATATTAAACTTAAATACAAACTTATAATTTAATGTTGTTTGTTTTTGATGGATCTTAGTTTTGCATTAAAAATTATAATTTTATAAATTTACATAAAACTTTGCAAGATACCATTTCTTATTTGGGTTGCCTCCGCTGCAAATGTTCCAGGTACACTCTCAAAAATATATTGTTAATTTTTAACAATATGAGATTGTCATTTCAGTATACAGTGATTAGGTGGCACCTCTATCTTCTGAGATTCAAAAACATGTCAAATTAATTTGTTGTTGACTTTAAAAATTTTAAAAATCAAACAAAATGTAAGTAATAATTTAATAATTTTAATTGATTATTGCAAATTTATTAATTTTGTTTAGATGCGGGAGTCACCACGTAGAACGCTCCTCAAGACAGATGTCTTCTGGCTCAATGGATTAACGCTGAAAAAAATAATAAGAAGCAGATGGGAAATCTGGATGTCAGATCCTGATCTACTACATTTAAACTCTTGATGAAACATGATCACTCCATGCACTCCGAATTCATGAATTTTAATTTATTACTAATTAAAAATTTAAAAAACAATCATGTGACTTTTTATATTTTATTCATTGACAATATCGATTGTTAGCAAAACAATAGAATGACGTTTGAAATTAACAATCTAATTGTCAAACTGACAATAATTTGACAATCTGATCATGAGATCTATTTTGAGTTACAATATTGTAGGACTGTTACAATATTGTAGGAAATGACAATATATTTCTGTGAGTGTACTGTAAGTTCTATTACATCGTCGTTTGATTCATCTCGATTCTCATTTTGTGTGTCTAAATCTTCATCAAATAGATTGTTATGTATTCGAATGTTGTAAAATGCAGCACTCACGTTTATAATTTGCACGGATTTTTTCGGACTGTAGTGCAGTTGCCTAGCTCGAATGCAACACCGTGACCAGTTTTTCTAGACTCCAATAGTTCTCTCTACAATATTGCGACCTGTGCTATGACTTTTATTAAAACGACTTTTTGGTGTATTGATTCCAGCATTTCGAAATGGTGTTATGAGCCATGGTGATAACGGATATCCTGCATTTCCTACTAATATTTAAGGGAATGTAATAAATGTTGATTTTTTAGTTTAAAAAAATGTACCTAGCAATCTCGAACTGCGAAGTCTTGGTTAGTCCCATTTTGATAGCCCCTTTCGGCCAAGAACCTTAGAATTGCTGCCAATTTAAACTCTGGTGTCAGTGATGAAGAACGTGCAACTGGTGGTAGTTTAGCCTTCAATATATTTAAGTCATATTTAAAAGCAATCTTGTTGAGTCTGAAGTTTTTTAAAAACCTTAATAATATGCAATTGGATTGAATGCGTTATTGTTATTTATAGTTTACTAACTGTTCGTCGCACATCTGTAAAACATCCTTTTGTAATCCTCTAATTTCTTGACGTATTTGTCGACTAACATTATGGCTATCATCTTCCATATTAATAAAAAGTCCAATTAAATCCATATTACTTTGTATCACTTTCTTTATTATTAATTTTTCACTTTTGACATTTAATTTTTGACAGCAATCAGCTGTTTTCGGAGTGTTTTCGTCTCGCAGTCCAACGCACTAACCTTGAGCTACCCACGCTTCGAGATTACACTTTGAGAATGATATTAGGCCGGGTCGAAAATAATGTTTGCCTCTTAAAAAGAAAGCTTACCTCGTAAAAGTTTAGTCATAGCTTCTTTATTTGATTTCCGATCATTAAGTTTCACATAGGTTAATTTCCAATAGGATTAATTCCATAGGTTCAATTCCTCCGAGGTTAACTTCAAAAGTTATTTTAGTTTTTTGAGACTTCTTCCCCCCTTAATTATCATATAATTAAGTCGAAAAAATGTAAAACTTTACCGTTGAAAGTATTTAGTTTTCTCCATAAAGCTAACTCGTTTTTAACTGAAAACATTATAGAATAATAATATATTTAAAAAATTATTTGAAAGTTCGCCCTTAAAACCAAAGTTTACATCGAGAAATGGTAAAAACCAAAAAATGTTTGATTTTTTGATGCCCGCAAAATAGTTTTTTCGTAGCTTCTTTATTCGATGTCTGATCATCATGTTTTATGTAGCGTTAGAAAGCTTTCGCGTTATATATATATATATATATATATATATATATATATATATATATATATATATATATATATATATATATACATATATATATTTGTCATTTAGGTTTAATTGATATTCGAGGTCACCGTCAACAAGTAATGTTTGTTTTTTTAACTTCTACCCCCCCTGAATGCATTTTCTTTTGTCATATTATTATTATTTGTAACTTTTTGTTTATAAAGCTAACTAGAATGTATTTAGTTAGCTTTAATCATTTTTGGAGATCTTAAATTATATGAGAAAAAATTGCATTTAGAGGGTCTGAAAAATAATATATATTTCTAAAATTTTTTCGAGATAATCTTTCACTCATGTGGAGTAGTAGGCACTGGTGAAATTGATTGAAGAGGGATTGGACCATGTGAAGATCCAACGGGAGTCAGCAGAATTAAGGGGAATAGACAAGTTTGGTGTCATTCAAAGTGCCCTCGGCTGCTTGCATACAAAATAATTGTAACGCACCAGTTTGGCAATGCAACGAAAAAAGGGATACTGAGGAAAACACAAAATCTAAGTATTCTGTTCCCTCGAATTTTTTTGTTCCCTGCTTAAATTTATTGGTATCGGCAATCTCCCCGAAACAGCAATTCCTCTGGAATATTGTACGAAATCGAATTCGAGTACGAATGCAGTTTTACAACATTACCAGATTTTTTGTATACGTTTTTTTGATAATCTTTAACATTTCAGATAATTAAGTTGTAAAGTTGTAGTATCCCAATAAGCAATGGGTTTAAGGTTCGATAAATTTGGAGAATTTTCTTTTTTTTGAAATATTAATATATTTTCATTCATACACAGACAACATTGATATTTTACTCGAACCTGGCAAAGTTATACATCGCAGTGGCGCAATTGAATTCACTGGTTTGATCTTCGCGGCACGTCGTGGATTTTACAAGAAGTTCCTGTACACTGCCACCGGTGCAGGTGCTGTTGCAGCTATAGAACATACTTTTATTCCTTTTAATATATAGTATTATAATTTATATGCGTTTTCTTTAATTTTATATTTAAACCTTTAATTAGGGAAATATATGCGCTTGAATTCAAGTGTAATTTGAAGGTCGAATCACATTTTATTTATAGCTTACAATTAAGTTAAACATCGAATGTATATTGAATGTCGGAATTCAAGTTTAGGTAAAGGCTAGATTCAATTGGATAAAAAGCTACCAGTTTGGCTGGAGAACGCTATGGTTTTCAAGCTTACAATTACAAAAAGTTGAACGCTTTTCTCCAGTGAAAGCTTCGATATCCATGTTCAATATACATTCGATAATAATTTAATATCCAGGTTTTTGATTTATTGGGATGTGTAAAGTTGTAATATATATACAGATATTTATTATTTGCATTTAACTATGCTTTTATACACAAATTTCAAATTCTTAACTCAATAAAAGTTTAATTTGCAATTAGAAATGAACATCAAGCAACGCTAAATCAGCTGGTTTGCCAACTGCAAAGAAATTAAAATTGTGTTAAACTGCAATTAAAAGCATATAAAATGACTCTTAATTGTAAGGGAAAGGTCGATTGTTCCGGTCCGTAGGCTGGGCTACCGCAATTTTTTTGTTTTTTTACACTGGCGATCTTAATGTTTAAATGGGACATCTCAAGTAATAGACAAGTTTGGTGTCATTCAAAGTGCCCTCGGCTGCTTGCATAAAAAATAATCGTAACGCACCAGTTTGGCAATGTAACGAAAAAAGGGATACTGAGGAAAACACAAAATCTAAGTATTCTGTTCCCTCGAATATTTTTGTTCCCAGCTTAAATTTATTGGTATCGGCAATCTCCCCGAAACAGCAATTCCTCTGGGATATTGTACGAAATCGAATTCGAGTACGAATGCAGTTTTACAACATTACCAGATTTTTGTATGCGTTTTTTTGGTTATCTTTAACATTTCAGATAATTAAGTTGTAATGTTGTAATATCCCAATATGCAATGAGTTTAAGGATCGATAAATTTGGAGAATTTTCTTTTACAACCAGTGTGGATGTAATGTCATGATCAAGCCGAAGAAATGAATGTTATTCCAACGTTGGTTTTCGAAGTTAAAAAAACTTGACACGAAATTCACTACACAAAATTACTCAGTCGAATCCCAGTGAGGTCATAAATTAAATGTCAACAAGAAAAATTTCATTTTTTTCACCACTACATACGCGCATTCGCACAATCAGTGAGATCATTGTTTTTCGCTTGAATTAGCAAACAGACAAATCAATTAATATATAAGCGCAGGTCCAAACACGAAAGTCATCCCGAGAATTCTACTGCACGGAGAAAGCACGACGATGAAATACAATGTAATGCTTATAACTCATCCAGATGAATGCTAAAATGTACTCAAAAAAATTTTTTTTGTTGACTTTTTCAAGTGTTGATCAGGTGGACTTTTTGGTGTATTGATTCCAGCATTTCGAAATGGTGTTATGAGCCATGGTGATAACGGATATCCTGCATCTCCTACACGGTAAAAAATGCTGGAATATTATTTAAACCCCTCTTTGGATTACAGATGATTTCAATACTAGTATGTCTAATTTTTAAGCTTACCAATAGTTTACACCCATTTTTAAACTTTTTCAGATTGAAATTTAATATATTTCTTATTAAACATGGAAATGTAATTTTTTTAGTTTATAAAATAATCCAAATGGGTTAAAAATTTAAATTTAATCCGATTGTATTAAAATTTAAACTCAAATAGTTTATTTTTCTGTTTATTTAATATGTTTAAACCATAAAAGATTAAATTGTAAACCATACTTACTAAATTTAGTTCAGAATCAAAAGTTCGAATCTCGGCCAGGGCAATTTTTTTTTTCAAATTTTTTTTTTATTCTCTCAGATTTTTTTTTGTAATTATTACTTACGAATTATGAAAAAATTTATTCAAAGATAAATAAATAATAAAGCAACTAACTTTTGTCACATTAAAAATACTTCTAGCTATTGAAATTACTAAATAACAAAAAAAACAAAAAATAAATAAGAAAGTGAAGAAAAATGAATTAAAAAAAAAAAAAATAAAAATAAAAAAATAAAAAATTTAAAAAAAAATTAGGACCACGGCCGGAATTCGAATCTGTGATAATGTCGCCATGTTAGTAACATTCACACCAGTGCTCGCTTTATAGTTCAAAATGCCTTTTTCGACGACAATATTTTTAAATAGCTCTAATAGTAAATGACAGTAAAGCTAGTTGGCGGTATGTTACAAGATCTGGACAAGGTGTGCGCTGATGACATGAAAATAATTTTCAAGGTCTATTTTGCATCTATTATCTGGCAATTTACAAGGTCCATTTTGCATCTTGTATTGTTAAAATTCAATCATTGCAACCTACTTGTATTTGGTATAACAACAAGTTTGCGTTTAGTGTGTCCTGCTTCGTTTTCAAATATGCTGCTACTCTGCTTCGTTTCTTCGCTTTTCTTTTATTAGAATATGCTGGGCCTCTGCTTCATTACTCCTTCTTGTTGATAACACCAAGAGCTTCTTCCACATGTCCCCATTAAAGTCCCAAGACATCAACGATCATCTATGCGTCTTCTGCGTCAGTATCCAGCGCTGTTGGTCATTCGAAATAACAGTTTCTGTGCACTCGGATATTATAAATGTACATGAATCTTTTACCAACAATAGTTTTAATTTTGTTCTTTTGTTAAATTAATATAATTTTAGTATAATATACAATGGTTCATGTATAGTCACAAGAATTAACATGGCATGTATTAAAACAACTAAATTCATATATATATTTTTTTAAATATATATATACTCATGCCGATTATGGAATCCCGGGTATCCATTGCGACGAGAAAATTGTTTAAAAGTGATTATTGAATCCCTGGGATTTACTGTGGCGGAAGTCGATGTAGCAGTCCATAAATTCGGATAAAAATACATATTATTGAAAAAGCGGCTGATATTGTCTTCATAGAAATTTATTCACTTATTAACCGCTGTTGAATCATAGCGGATTTGTTAAAACATTTTTCTCTCTTTTAACTTTGTATAACATAGTGCTGTTGTCATGGAAAATACGAAAATGTAAGTAAAAGTATGTTTAAGATGTATGTACATTTAATAAACAATCTTGAATTTTTTTTATTACTAGAAAACGTACAACAACACGAGTTCAATTCGAAGCAATAATCGAAACAATGAAAAAACATCCAGATGTCGCCAAAAACCTTACCAAAAAGTCCCCAGAAGTAGTTACAGAATTTTGGGAGACGTTAAAAAATGATTCAATTCCCTAGGACACCCAATAAAAGATATTTGTGAATGTAAAAAAAGTATATGAATTTGCGCACTCATTATATCAATTGCATTTACCCAAAAACATTTATCATCTTTTATAGGTCTGGGCTGATCACAAAGCAGCATTAAAGAAAAAACTGGCTCACAACAAAAGAGAATTTGGCGAGACTGGTGACGGACGTGATACAACTTGTGTGTCTCCGGGATTGCGTATCTGGTGCAATGAGTTTTGGGGCCAAACGAAAACGTGAAAGTTGTGTTGTAAATTCACCTAATATAATTTATGCAGCAGAAGATACTGAAGCAGAAGATTCTGTAGCAGTTGACCCTGAAGCAGAAGATCATGAAAAGGATCTAAACATTCAGAATGTTTCATTGTCCGATGAAAGGCTCCAAAAGAAAGTTCCAAAACAAATGAAACTTCTTGATAAACAGATTAATATACAGAAAACTTGTATGAAGAAGTGTCAAAAGTCCTCACAGGATGTAAGGAGCAAAATGATGTAGTAAATGAAAATTTTAAAAAATATCACCGCTCATTAGATCGAATATGCGATTATGAAAAAAAGCGGAATTCTATTCTTCAATCGCAACTCGATGAAACAAAGAGACTCAACGAGCGCATTGGGAGGAATTGCTTCAAATTGAGCTCCAGAATGTCAGAAATATTCTTAATAATTAATGGGTTTTGTGATATAAACACTACATTTAGCAAATGTTATTAACTTTGTGTTATTATTTTTTTAAGTTTAGCCATGAAGGATAAGTGCTACTTTTTTTAAGTTGAAATGCTTTAAAAATGCTTTAAAATTACATTTTTACACCATGTTTACTTTTTAATGACTAATGGTTGTAAAGCTATTTAGTTTTAAATAAAAAATGATATATTTTTATTTTACCTTAATGCGTATATTCTTATATTAAACTTAAATACAAACTTATAATTTAATGTTGTTTGTTTTTGATGGATCTTAGTTTTGCATTAAAAATTATAATTTTATAAATTTACATAAAACTTTGCAAGATACCATTTCTTATTTGGGTTGCCTCCGCTGCAAATGTTCCAGGTACTGTAAGTTCTATTACATCGTCGTTTGATTCATCTCGATTCTCATTTTGTGTGTCTAAATCTTCATCAAATAGATTGTAATGTATTCGAATGTTGTAAAATGCAGCACTCACGTTTATAATTTGCACGGATTTTTTCGGACTGTAGTGCAGTTGCCTAGCTCGAATGCAACACCGTGACCAGTTTTTCTAGACTCCAATAGTTCTCTCTACAATATTGCGACCTGTGCTATGACTTTTATTAAAACGACTTTTTGGTGTATTGATTCCAGCATTTCGAAATGGTGTTATGAGCCATGGTGATAACGGATATCCTGCATTTCCTACTAATATTTAAGGGAATGTAATAAATGTTGATTTTTTAGTTTAAAAAAATGTACCTAGCAATCTCGAACTGCGAAGTCTTGGTTAGTCCCATTTTGATAGCCCCTTTCGGCCAAGAACCTTAGAATTGCTGCCAATTTAAACTCTGGTGTCAGTGATGAAGAACGTGCAACTGGTGGTAGTTTAGCCTTCAATATATTTAAGTCATATTTAAAAGCAATCTTGTTGAGTCTGAAGTTTTTTAAAAACCTTAATAATATGCAATTGGATTGAATGCGTTATTGTTATTTATAGTTTACTAACTGTTCGTCGCACATCTGTAAAACATCCTTTTGTAATCCTCTAATTTCTTGACGTATTTGTCGACTAACATTATGGCTATCATCTTCCATATTAATAAAAAGTCCAATTAAATCCATTTTACTTTGTATCACTTTCTTTATTATTAATTTTTCACTTTTGACATTTAATTTTTGACAGCAATCAGCTGTTTTCGGAGTGTTTTCGTCTCGCAGTCCAACGCACTAACCTTGAGCTACCCACGCTTCGAGATTACACTTTGAGAATGATATTAGGCCGGGTCGAAAATAATGTTTGCCTCTTAAAAAGAAAGCTTACCTCGTATAAGTTTAGTCATAGCTTCTTTATTTGATTTCCGATCATTAAGTTTCACATAGGTTCAATTCCTCCGAGGTTAACTTCAAAAGTTATTTTAGTTTTTTGAGACTTCTTCCCCCCTTAATTATCATATAATTAAGTCGAAAAAATGTAAAACTTTACCGTTGAAAGTATTTAGTTTTCTCCATAAAGCTAACTCGTTTTTAAGTGAAAACATTATAGAATAATAATATATTTAAAAAATTATTTGAAAGTTCGCCCTTAAAACCAAAGTTTACATCGAGAAATGGTAAAAACCAAAAAATGTTTGTTTTTTTGATGCCCGCAAAATCGTTTTTTCGTAGCTTCTTTATTCGATGTCTGATCATCATGTTTTATGTAGCGTTAGAAAGCTTTCGCGTTATATATATATATTTGTCATTTAGGTTTAATTGATATTCGAGGTCACCGTCATACAAGTAATGTTTGTTTTTTTAACTTCTACCCCCCCTGAATGCATTTTCTTTTGTCATATTATTATTATTTGTAACTTTTTGTTTATAAAGCTAACTAGAATGTATTTAGTTAGCTTTTATCATTTTTGAAGATCTTAAATTATATGAGAAAAAATTGCATTTAGAGGGTCTGAAAAATAATATATATTTCTAAAATTTTTTCGAGATAATCTTTCACTCATGTGGAGTAGTAGGCACTGGTGAAATTGATTGAAGAGGGATTGGACCATGTGAAGATCCAACGGGAGTCAGCAGAATTAAGGGGAATAGACAAGTTTGGTGTCATTCAAAGTGCCCTCGGCTGCTTGCATACAAAATAATTGTAACGCACCAGTTTGGCAATGCAACGAAAAAAGGGATACTGAGGAAAACACAAAATCTAAGTATTCTGTTCCCTCGAATATTTTTGTTCCCAGCTTATATTTATTGGTATCGGCAATCTCCCCGAAACAGCAATTCCTCTGGGATATTGTACGAAATCGAATTCGAGTACGAATGCAGTTTTACAACATTACGAGATTTTTGTATGCGTTTTTTTGGTTATCTTTAACATTTCAGATAATTAAGTTGTAATGTTGTAATATCCCAATAAGCAATGAGTTTAAGGATCGATAAATTTGGAGAATTTTCTTTTACAACCAATGTGGATGTAATGTCATGATCAAGCCGAATAAATGAATGTTATTCCAACGTTGGTTTTCGAAGTTAAAGAAACTTGACACGAAATTCACTACACAAAATTACTCAGTGGCAACCCAGTGAGGTCATAAATTAAATGTCAACAAGAAAAATTTCATTTTTTCACCACTACATACGCGCATTCGCACAATCAGTGAGATCATTGTTTTTCGCTTGAATTAGCAAACAGACAAATCAATTAATATATAAGCGCAGGTCCAAACACGAAAGTCATCCCGAGAATTCTACTGCACGGAAAATGCACGACGATGAAATACAATGTAATGCTTATAACTCATCCAGATGAATACTAAAATGTACTCAAAAAAATTTTTTTTGTTGACTTTTTTAAGTGTTGATCAGGTGGACTTTTTGGTGTATTGATTCCAGCATTTCGAAATGGTGTTATGAGCCATGGTGATAACGGATATCCTGCATCTCCTACACGGTAAAAAATGCTGGTATATTATTTAAACCCCTCTTTGGATTACAGATGATTTCAATACTAGTATGTCTAATTTATAAACTTACCAATAGTTTACACCCATTTTAAAACTTTTTCAGATTGAAATTTAATATATTTCTTATTAAACATGGAAATGTAATTTGTTTAGTTTATAAAATAATCCAAATGGGTTAAAAATTTAAATTTAATCCGATTGTATTAAAATTTAAACTCAAATAGTTTATTTTTCTGTTTATTTAATATATTTAAACCATAAAAGATTAAATTGTAAACCATACTTACTAAATTTAGTTCAGAATCAAAAGTTCGAATCTCGGCCAGGGCAATTTTTTTTTTCAAATTTTTTTTTATTCTTTCAGATTTTTTTTTGTAATTATTACTTACGAATTATGAAAAAATTTATTCAAAGATAAATAAATAATAAAGCAACTAACTTTTGTCACATTAAAAATACTTCTAGCTATTGAAATTACTTAATAACAAAAAAAATAAAAAATTGAATAAAAAAGAATTATAAAAAAAAAAAAAATTTAACAATAAAAAAAAAATTTTAAAAAAATTAGGACCACGGCCGGAATTCGAATCTGTGATAATGTCGCCATGTTAGAAACATTCACACCAGTGCTCGCTTCATAATTCAAAATGCCTTTTTCGACGACAATATGTTTAAATAGCTCTAATAGTAAATGACAGTAAAGCTAGTTGGCGGTATGTTAGAAGATCTGGACAAGGTGTGCGCTGATGACATGAAAATAATTTCGAAAGAGACGAACAATAATTAAAGAGTGTCCAAAGAGTTTTTAATTATAAAAATAAAATAATAATGAAAATAATAAAAATATATTATTTATAAAATAAAATAGAAATTTTTTAAACTTTTTTTACAAAAACAAATCCGTATTTTCAATCTTTTTCAGCATTAATTTTAATCCCGTAGGATTACATGCAAAGTAATACAACATGTATTACAATGTAAGGTAGAGGGGTATTACAAACATTTTTTAATCTTTTAGGATTATTACAATTTAATCATTTTTTGGTCGAGACATATATACAATCCAAAAAAGTTTAAAAAATAACCCAATATTTTTAACCGTGTACTAATATTTAAGGGAATGTAATAAATGTTGATTTTTTAGTTTAAAAAAATGTACCTAGCAATCTCGAACTGCGAAGTCTTGGTTAGTCCCATTTTGATAGCCCCTTTCGGCCAAGAACCTTAGAATTGCTGCCAATTTAAACTCTGGTGTCAGTGATGAAGAACGTGCAACTGGTTGTAATTTAGCCTTCAATATATTTAAGTCATATTTAAAAGCAATCTTGTTGAGTCTGAAGTTTTTTAAAAACCTTAATAATATGCAATTGGATTGAATGCGTTATTGTTATTTATAGTTTACTAACTGTTCGTCGGACATCTGTAAAACATCCTTTTGTAACCCTCTAATTTCTTGACGTATTTGTCGACTAACATTATGGCTATCATCTTCCATATTAATAAAAAGTCCAATTAAATCCATTTCACTTTGTATCACTTTCTTTATTATTAATTTTTCACTTTTGACATTTAATTTTTGACAGCAAACAGCTGTTTTCGGAGTGTTTTCGGCTCGCAGTCCAACGCACTAACCTTGAGCTACCCACGCTTCGAGATTACACTTTGAGAATGCTATTAGGCCGGGTCGAAAATAATGTTTGCCTCTTAAAAGGAAAGCTTACCTCGTGAAAGTTTAGTCATAGCTTCTTTATTTGATTTCCGATCATTAAGTTTCGCATCGGTTAATTTCCAATAGGATTAATTCCATAGGTTTAATTCCTCCGAGGTTAACTTCAAAAGTTATTTTAGTTTTTTGAGACTTCTACCCCCCTAAATTATCATATAATTAAGTCGAAAAAATATAAAACTTTACCGTTGAAAATATTTAGTTTTCTCCATAAAGCTAACTCGTTTTTAAGTGAAAACATTATAGAATAATAATATATTTAAAAAATTATTTGAAAGTTCGCCCTTAAAACCAAAGTTTACATCGAGAAATGGTAAAAACCAAATAATTTTTTTTTTGATGAGCGCAAAATCGTTTTTTCGTAGCTTCTTTATTCGATGTCTGATCATCATGTTTTATGTAGCGTTAGAAAGCTTTCGCGGTTAATATATATTTGTCATTTAGGTTTAATTGATATTCGAGGTCACCGTCAACAAGTAATGTTTGTTTTTTTAACTTCTGCCCATTGCACTTTCTTTTGTCATATTATTAATTATTATTTGTATCTTTTTGTTTATAAAGCTAACTAAATACTTTCAACAGTAAAGTTTAATCATTTTTGGAGATCTTAAATTATATGAGAAAAAATTGCATTTAGAGAGTCTGAAAAATAATTTATATTTCTAAAATTTTTTCGAGATAATCTTTCACTCATGTGGAGTAGTAGGCACTGGTGAAATTGATTGAAGAGGGATTGGACCATGTGAAGATCCAACGGGAGTCAGCAGAATGAAGGGGAATAGACATGTTTGGTGTCATTCAAAGTGCCCTCGGCTGCTTGCATACAAAATAATTGTAACGCACCAGTTTGGCAATGCAACGAAAAAAGGGATACTGAGGAAAACACAAAATCTAAGTATTATGTTCCCTCGAATTTTTTTGTTCCCAGCTAAAATTTTTTGGTATCGGCAATCTCCCCGAAACAGCAATTCCTCTGGAATATTGTACGAAATCGAATTCGAGTACGAATGCAGTTTTACAACATTACCAGATTTTTTGTATGCGTTTTTTTGGTTATCTTTAACATTTCATATAATTAAGTTGTAATGTTGTTATTGGCGCAATGCTATTATTTTAAACACGTATTTTTGTAAAACAAGCAAACGATATTTATTGTATGAGAAAATTATTGAAAGTAAAAAAGTATAAAATGAAAAATATATTTATGTTGAATATATTTTACATACGATCAGTGATCTCGAATATGAAAGTGTTTTTACACAAAGTATAAATTGATCAACACTCAACACCCCTTCTCAATTTAACTTACAGCTTGAGCCCAAGTAAACTTCGTATTTGTTTTATTTTATTCGCATTCAATGGTTTTGTTAAGATGTCAGCTTCCATTATGTCAGTTGGGCAGTATATAAACTTTAAAGTATCTTTTTCTTTTAAATCTTTTATGAAGTGATATTTAGTTTCAATATGCTTACTTTTTCTGCTAAATTTCTCCGACTGTATTAATTTTAACAACTTTGATTATCTTCGAAAATTGTTGTTGGCATATTTTCAAAAACTTCAAAATCTTTCATTAATCGTCTTAGCCATATTGCTTCTTGAGCTGCTTCACTCAAAGATATATACTCAGCTTCGGTGTAAGAGAGTGAGACGCAGTCTTGTTTTCTGCAGCTCCATGAAATACATGATCCATTATATTTAAATGCAAAACCACTGTTAGATTTCCTATCAATTCGACTTTGTGCCCAATCGGCATCTGCAAATCCATATAGTCCATTCTTATTGCAGCACTCCAAATTTAGCTTCATAGAATTTGTACCATTCAAATATTTAATTAAACGCTTCAATTCTGTCCAGTCTCGATACGTAGGTTTGCTTACCTTTCGACTCAAAATCGACACAGCCGTAGTTATGTCTGGTCTCGTGTTGATGCTAAGGTATAATAAACTTCCAATTAAATGATGATATTTGATATTATCTGGCATATACGTGCTATCATTTTCATCCTTTAAGTATCCAGTATCCATTGGGATTTTTGAATACTTCGCATCTTCTATTCCAGCATCTTTTATGATTTTGTTGATATAATTTTCTTGACTAATTTTATAATATCCATTACTCCCCTTCTCAATTTTGATTCCCAAATAAAAATTTACATTTCTGAGATTGGATATTTCACAATTTTTTCGTAATATTATTTTTAAAAAGATTTGGTTATCTTTATGTTTCGTGATAACCAATATACCATCGACGTACACTAATATAAAAATCCACTCACCATTTCTGTGCAATTTTAAAATACATGAGTCAGCCAAACCCTTTTCAAAACCAGCATCAAGAAATACCATAATTAACTTCTCGTTCCAACATCGTGCTGATTGTTTTAGTCCATATATACTTTTCTTGAGCTTGCAAACTGTTCCATTTTGTATTACTAATCCTACTGGCTGCTTCATATATATGTTTTCTTTGATTTCACCATACAGAAAGGCGGTTTTTACATCGTAATGAATAACTTCCATATGTGTTTCACCAACAAGTGTTAAAAACATACGCAACGTAGTTTGTCTTACTACTGGGGCAAAAACTTCGTCATAATCGACACCAAATTTTTGGTTAAAACCTTGAGCAACTAATCTTGCTTTGTATTTTATTATTTCTCCACCTGAATTTGTTTTTATTTTGTACACCCATTTGCAACCAATTGTTTTTCGATCTTCAGGTAGCTTGACCAATTCCCATGTATTGTTGCTTTTAATTCATCTTGAATAGCAATCATCCATTCATCCTTATCATCTCTCTTGAGCACTTAATTAAAAGACTTAGGTTCGTGTAATTCTTTCACAATGTTAACTTGGTATCTGGATGGTTTAGTACCTTTCGTACTTCTTTCTGATCTTCTCAGATACTGCGCTTGATCCACATTTAAATTTTGAATTACACCAATATCAACTTCTGAACTAATACCAATGTCAACTTCAGTATCATAAAATTCATCCTCATTATCTTCATTTTCTAAAATGTCCATACTACTTGTACCAACTGTACCATTTAGAAAATCGAATAACTCTTCCTGATCAAAATTTTCTTTCGGTGCAAATAGATCAATATAAATTCCATTTGAATTTTTATTAAAAAATTGTGTATCATTACAATTAATATTAGATGTAATCTTATAATAATCTTATAATCTCTACTAATTATAATTCTAATTGTATTTTTATTTAAAATTCTTAGGGCTTTTGATTCTTCGGAATAACCAACAAAAATTAGGTGTTGTGTTTTTTTATCTAGTTTCTTTCTTCTTTCTTTTGGTATGTGCACTAAAGCTTCCGATCTGAAAATTTCAAAGTTTTGTAATTTAGATTATTTTCCTTCCCATACTTCAACATAATTTTTCTGGGTCGACCGGGTTAGTATATGATTTTGAATGAATGTTGCTGTTACCACTGCTTTTCCCCAATAAGGTTTCTCCATTCCCGCGTCGATTAACTTGCACCTTACCATTTCAAATAGATACCTGTTTCGCCTTTCTGCAACTCCGTTTTGTTGAGGAGTGTACGGTGCTGTGAACTGCTGTTGTATACCACGCTCCGTGCAGAAATTTCCCACATCCGTACATGTGTACTCACATCCACGTTCAGATCTAAGAATTTTTGGATATTTGTCGAATTTTGTTTTAACCATTTTAAAAAATTATTTTATTTTAACACAAACTTCGGATTTTTGTTTAAGCAAGTATATTTTTGTGTACGTACTGAAATCATCTATGAAGGTAAGAAAGTATCTGCATCCTCCAGGAGTCGCAACATCCATTGGACAACATATAGCAGTAGTGCAGTTGATTGCTGACTTGCCTCTTTGGGAAAACTATTCCGCGATAGCTTTCCTTTGATGCTTGTTTCACATATGTCGCTGCAGTTGCATTTCTTCACACTAAAACCCTCCGAATTTTTATCTTTTAAATATTTCTTTACGCACTCAATATAAGGATGGCCAAGTTGTCTATGCCAGTCGTGTATGCACTTTGTTTGACTAACCATCATTGTTGTGTCCTTAATTTCAGCTTGTATAAGTTGTCATCAAACTCAGCTGTGGCCAAAACTTCTTTATTATCAAATATTTGACAAACTTTGTTGCAAAAAACTACTCGCAAACCCTTTTCTGCTAACTTCTTGACCGATAAAAGATTGCTTTAGATGCTTGGAACATATAACACATCTTTTACCGTAATTGATACAGTTTGCCCTTTTTCATTAATTACATGTAGCTTACCGTTCCCCTTACCATAAGCCTTCATTTCAAAACCATTTTCCACAGTAATTTTATTATAACATTTCTCATCCAACGTGATGAAAAAATATCTCCGATTGCATATGTGACTCGTAGCACCTGAGTCCACATACCAATCGTATTCGCTATTCATACCTGCAGACCAGAAACACTTCTCGTCGTTTCTGTGTACGTACTCAGCTATAACAAGATTTGATTGTGTCTTTTTCTTCAAATAATTTTGATAGAATCTGCAATCCTTGCGGACGTGACCTGGTTTTTTACAATAAAAACATACCATTCGTCCTGAATGTTGGTTCTTGTCAAAATGTTTGCCCTGGCCATTCTTAATCTTGAATGCTGATGCTCCATTATTTGATGTTGCTGTTTTTTGCGATCTCTTCTTATGTTCTTCTAATAGTTTTGCTTTTACTATCTTCATTGATGGTACTCCATCACTTCTTGCTTCCAAGGTTGTTACCAGAACATCATAGGATTCCTGCAAACTTCTCAAAATCATCGCGACTTTCCACTTCTCAATAAGTTTTTCACCCATACATGAAAGCTTTTTGATTTCGTGCTGCATCTCGTTCATATGAGACTCCATATCACCAGTCTCCTCCAATTGCATTTTACATATCTTCTTCATGATAAAAACGCATTCGCTGAAAGAGTGATACTCGAAATGATCTTTGATGAGTTGCCATGTTTGCTTTGCGGTTGTTGTATCTTCGATGAGGTAGAAAAGGTCATCATCTATCATCAAATATATAGTTGCTCTCGCAGTCTCATCTTTGCGCTTCCATTTATCATCAGGAGTAGCCGGAACTTCGTCTCGAACTGTGTACCATGTGTCTTCCTTTATCAGCACGCATTCAGCTTTTTTCTTCTTCGTAGTTTTTGCGGTTTAATTTTTCAAACGATGCTATAATATCTTGATTAGCCATTGTATTCGTGCCCATAACCTTTAGGTGATTTAGGTGATAAAATGTCCCTTTTTTATCACCTAAAAATAAGACATTTAATAAATAATAACACTTACTCCATTTCAAGTTTATCCTTTTTATAATTTTTATTTCCTTTTACTGTTCCACTTCTTGGACTCACTTCTTAATCTAATAACAACTGTCTTAAGAATTAAATAACTACAGCTTATATACTAATACTTAATCTAAGTTTCAATGCTACTTTTCCAGTGTCTTTTGCTGCTTCAGCATAGAAACATAATTTTGGCCAATCACAGTGTGTTTTGCTGCTTATGCCCAGAAGCATAATTTTAACCAATCACAAGTTCCATAAAGAACTCAAGTTCGATCCACAACTCGACTTCTTAACGCTGACCGTGAAAGCAACTCTTGAATAATAAGCAACCCGCGATGACATTGCATTTAGACCATCGCAAAGTCATTGAATTGAAGTCATCTTTGTTTACAAACAAATTGCACCACGTGCTTATTTTTTTCAAGCTAACAACTTGACGCTGCTGCGAATTTGGTTTATAGTTACAATTGCTGACTAAGTAAATTGTCGCTGCTATTTTTGGCAACGACCAAAAGGTGTGTCATCAAACCAACATCATTTACTTTTTGTTTTAACATCAATTAGAATGCATATAATATTATTTAAATATTTAGCAATTAATATTTAGCAACAGCAAATACCCACTAGAAAAATATCAAAGAACTGCCACGCTATGAGTGACTGTCATAATGCTAACTCTCAACACCAATAAGCAATGAGTTTAAGGTTCGATAAATTTGGAGAATTTTCTTTTACAACCAGTGTGCATGTAATGTCATGATCAAGCCGAATAAATGAATGTTATTCCTACGTTGGTTTTCGAAGTTAAAAAAACTTGACACGAAATTCACTACACAAAATTACTCAGTGACAACCCAGTGAGGTCATAAATTAAATGTCAACAAGAAAATTTTCATTTTTTTCACCACTACATACGCGCATTCGAACAATCAGTGAGATCATTGTTTTTCGCTTGAATTAGCAAACAGACAGATTAAAATATAAGTGCAGGTCCAAACACGAAAGTCATCCCGAGAATTCTACTGCACGGAAAATGCACGACGATGAAATACAATGTAAGTGACCAAGGTTTACGAATACGTTTATGAAATATTAATATATTTTCATTCTTACACAGACAACATTGATATTTTACGCGAACCTGGCAAAGTTATACATCGCAGTGGCGCAATTGAATTCACTGGTTTGATCTTCGCGGCACGTCGTGGATTTTACAAGAAGTTCCTGTACACTGCCACCGTTGCAGGTGCTGTTGCAGCTATAGAACATACTTTAATTCCTTTTAATATATAGTATTATAACTTATATGGGTTTTCTTTAATTTTATATTTAAACCTCCCAAGTAACACAAAGTAAAGATTTCGTTACGAATTCTGAACATTTTCGTTAGCTTGGCAGTAGGTACGTAACGAACAAATATGTCGATAAATTTAGAGAATTCCCTGTCCCCTGGCACAGTTTTTTTATGTTTCGATACTTAATTATTTTTGTTTTAATGTGTTGGTGTCTGTGTGCGTGTACATCGATATACAGAATTTGAACACAGAATTCTCTTCATATTTCTACGTTCATGATCGTTACTCATCTACGGAAAAACTATCGAAAGAAGCTAGAATTCGTAACGAAATCTATACTTCTAAGCTCACGAATATGGTGGAAATTCTCTAATTTTGTTTTCTTCACATTTCTTGTTAGTAATTTTGTTTTTATCTGTTTCCTTAATATGGTTATTTTACGAATAATTAAATTATGGTTTTTGTTTTGGTTATTTTCTAATTTTTCGAATATTTTATAAATCATAGTTGAAGAAATGTTGGCATCATCTCCAGAAGTATTTAAACGAGTTGGTGATTTAACTGCAGATTGAACGCTTTGAGTGGATGTTGTTGCTCTGGAAGAATTAACTTAATAATTGTGTTGCTTAAAAAATATCACATTGAATGACACTTTTTTTTTTGTTGTTTTTAATTTAAAAAGCAATGCTAATTTTTTTCTCGATATGCACTGAACCAAAAAAAGTACATATCTACAATAAAAGAGTGCATTATCACAAAGAATATTTCGTTAAAGAAAGTTTTTTCATTTTATTATTTTAATGTAAATTCAATTAATATATACATTAAATATAATAGTATAATAAAAATTAAATGTACTTTCGCACTTCATTTCATTTCGCAATTACTATTTACATTTGTCCCAGCTTTGTGCGAATGAATTAAATGTTTTTTTTTGTAGCAGCAGAGTGCAGCTAATGCTACTAGAAACGAACACGCAAAACGAACATGCAAAATGTCTACTGCAGTATTTCAATGAATATAATTCATTGAAGTATGAAAAAATTCATTAAATTTATTTGTGCGTATTATGAACACTGATTCATACTGAAAATGAAATGATCATTAAATTCACAAACATGTTACAAGACAATGTATATTGTCACAATGTATCTTGCATTAAAACGTATGTATTTGCCTCTATGAACAGAAATCTATACTTCTAAGCTCACGAATATGGTGGAAATTCTCTAATTTTGTTTTCTTCACATTTCTTGTTAGTAATTTTGTTTTTATCAGTTTCCTTAATATGGTTATTTTACGAATAATTAAACTATGGTTTTTTTTTTGGTTATTTTCTAATTTTTCGAATATTTTATAAATCATATTTGAAGAAATGTTGGCATCATCTCCAGAAGTATTTAAACGAGTTGGTGATTTAACTGCAGATTGAACGCTTTGAGTGGATGTTGTTGCTCTGGAAGAATTAACTTAATAATTGTGTTGCTTAAAAAATATCACATTGAATGACACTTTTTTTTTTTTTGTTGTTTTTAATTTAAAAAGCAATGCTAATTTTTTTCTCGATATGCACTGAACCAAAAAAGTACATATCTACAATGAAAAAGTGCATTATCACAAAGAATATTTCGTTAAAGAAAGTTTTTTCATTTTATTATTTTAATGTAAATTCAATTAATATATACATTAAATATAATAGAATAATATAAATTAAATGTAATTTCGCACTTCATTTCATTTCGCAATTACTATTTACATTTGTCCCAGCTTTGTGCGAATGAATTAAATGTTTTTTTTTGTAGCAGCAGAGTGCAGCTAATGCTACTAGAAACGAACACGCAAAACGAACATGCAAAATGTCTACTGCAGTATTTCAATGAATATAATTCATTGAAGTATGAAAAAATTCATTAAATTTATTTGTGCGTATTATGAACACTGATTCATACTGAAAATGAAATGATCATTAAATTCACAAACATGTTACAAGACAATGTATATTGTCACAATGTATCTTGCATTAAAACGTATATATTTGCCTCTATGAACAGGATTCGTTAATATTATGAACCAGTTTATTTTCTGTGTAAAAGCAGAAATCCCTACAGAATTCTTTATTCAGATAAGAATAGAATATTTCGAATTTTCTACATAGAATTCTATGTTGGTTTCCGTGCAAAGTCAAGAACAGATTTAATTCTACGTATAGATATATATTCGCTACATGTAAATCTATTGATCCAGACTAAGTTTTTCTATGTGTTACTTGGGCTTTAATTAGGGAAATATAAGCGCTTGAATTCAAGTGTAATTTGAAGGTCGAATCACATTTTATTTATAACTTACAATTAAGTTAAACATCGAATGTATATTGAATGTCGGAATTCAAGTTTAGGTAAAGGCTAGATTCAATTGGATAAAAAGCTACCAGTTTTGCTGGAGAACGCTATGATTTTCCAGCTTACAATTACAAAAAGTTGAACGATTTTCTCAAGTGAAAGCTTCGATATCCATGTTCAATATACATTCGATAATCATTTAATATCCAGGTTTTTGGTTTATTGGGATGTATAAAGTTGTAATATGTGTACAGATATTTATTATTTGCAGTTAACTATGCTTTTATGCACAAATTTCAAATTTCTTAACTCAATAAAAGTTTAATTTGCAATTAGAAATGAACATCAAGCAATGCTAAATCAGCTGGTTTGCCAAGTGCGAAGAAGTTAAAATTATGTTAAACTGCAAATTAAAGCATATAAAATGACTCTTAATTGTAGGGGAAAGGTCGGTTGTTCCGGTCCGTAGCCACTGCAATTTTTTTTTTTTTTTTACACTGGCGATCTTAAAGTTTAAATGGTACATCTCAAGTAACATTGCATTCCAACATTTCGCGAAACTTTGCAGTGAAATGGCCTGTTGCTTATAAATCATCCAGATGAATACTAAAATGTACTAAAAAAAAAGTTTTTTGTTGACTTTTTCAAGTGTTGATCAGGTGGTAAATTTACATTATAATATCAAAGTTAAATCCATAAAATTGTCGTTCATGAATACCTTTTTATAATGTAAACAAGTTTTCTACACGGTTAAAAATATTGGGTTATTTTTTAAACTTTTTTGGATTGTATATATGTCTCGACCAAAAAAAGATTAAATTGTAATAATCTTAAAAGATTAAAAAAGTTTGTAATACCTCTCTGCATTACATTGTAATACATGTTGAATTACTTTGCATGTAATCCTGCGGGATTAAAATTAATGCTGAAAAAGATTGAAAATACGGATTTGCTTTTGTAAAAAAAGTTTAAAAAATATATATTTTATATTATAAGTAATATATTTTATTATTATCATTAATATTTTTATATTTAATAACTCTTTGTACACTCTTTAATTATTTTTCATCTCTTTCGAAATTATTTTCATGTCATCAGCGCACACCTTGTCCCCTACAGATCTTCTAGCATACCGCCAACTAGCTTTACTCTCATTTACTATTAGAGCTATTTAAACATATTGTCGTCGAAAAAGGCATTTTGAATTATATGGTACTAACATGGCGACATTATCACTGGTTCGAATCTCCGCCGTGGTCCTAATTTTTTTTTTATTTTTTTTTTTAATTTTTTTTTCTATTCTTATTTCTTCACTTTTATTATTTGTTTTTTTTTTGTTATTAATTTCAATTGCTAGAAGTATTTTTAATGTGACAAAAGTTAGTTGCTTTATTATTTATTTATCTTTGAATAATTTTTTTTATAATACCTAAGTAATAATTACAAAAAAAAAAATAAATCAGAATGAATAAAAAAAAAATTTAAAAAAAAATGCCCTGGCCGAGATTCGAACCTGCGATTCTGAACTAAATTTAGTAAGTATGGTTTACAATTTAATCTTTTATGGTTTAAAATTATTAAATAAACTGAGACTAAACTATTTGAGTATTTGAGTTTAAATTTTAAACCTTTATGGTTTAAACATATTAAATAAACAGAAAAATAAACTATTTGAGTTTAATTTTTAATACAATCGGATTAAATTTAAATTTTTAAACCAAGAAATATATTAAATTTCAATCAGAAAAAGTTTAAAAATGGGTCTAAACTATTGGAAAGTTTAAAAATTAGACATAAAAGAATTGAAATTATCTTTAAACCAAAGAAGGGTTTAAAAAATATTCCAACATTTTTTACCGTGTATCAAAATTTGATGCAGAAAAGATATGTAGAATTTTTCTCAAAATTTGATAAAAACTTATGTAGGTTGGGTCACTCAAGGTACGTAGGTTGGGCCACCTATTTTCTCATTATTAGTAGCACTCACAAAGATTTTTCTAGCATATAATTGCTCAAACGCAAGTTTCATAGAGATTTTTTTTATATAGACAACATTTTTATTTAATTTTGAATAAATTTTCAATTTAGGGTTTTCGGTTCACATTTAGGTATAAAATATCACAATGAATAATCATCACTACCCAGCCGGCCAAACTATCATAAACGACATCGTAGTTGATAGCAAATATTCGTAAATAATGAATAAAACAATCGTATACGAGAATTGTAAATGATTCGAAAGCGCATACAGTTTCTTTCATAATTTGTTCATCGTAACGAGGTATCATAAACGAACTAAAAACACTCATATATGATAAATGTTCGATTGTTTATGATCGTAAAATACGATTATATACTCTTTATAAACGATGTTTTCTGTTCGTAAACGAACTCGTTTTTAGTATTTTTTACGATTAAATTTTAATCGTAAAATATAATCATTTTTACTCTTTTACGAGCTCTTTCCTACTTTTTTAACGATACAAAAAAAAAATGAAGTAAATGCATTTAAATTTTATATTAAGCTCCCAAATGCATTTACTTACTTCTTAATTACAGCCAATGATTTAAAGTTTTCAGCAAAACAATTTATTTAATCTTGTTAAAAATATTAAACATATTATGCATTTTATTAAATAAACTTTTGATTAGAAAAACAATAATAAATTTTGACAATCTTTTTTTACGATTTAAACACTCGAAAAATACGAGCCATCGTTATTTACGAGCAAAATATGATTGTTTTTTTTTACATTGACATTTATCATCGTTTTTTACGTGCAAAATGTTCGAAATTTATGATTATTTTAAATCGTCAAATGATCGTAATTTACGATAATTATAAAAAATGTGTGTAGGTGCCGACTGGGAGTTCATGATTTTGCAAGTTCTATTAAATGAAAAATTATACAGATTGGTTAAAAAACGATAATATAAATATATATAATATAAAAAAATAATTCATTTCGGTCTTTTTTAAGGTTTTTAACGATTTTTCGTGGTGGCCAAACGTACGCACCAATTTTCTTTTTTTCATTTTTTTGTTCTTCTATGATAATTTTAACTTCTATATTACTTGTAATTATTTTACTTTATTTTGTATTTATGAAATTATCACATTTGTTTAGATTTTTATTTTATTATTAGAAAATAATTTTGTAAATTTTCTTCAGAATGTTTTTGTGTTTGCTAAAATAAAGTTTCATTTTTTAAAAATAATTTATTTTCTGCGAATTCACATTTGGTGACCCCGAATATGCCACTTCAACATTCTCCTGGAAGATCTCAAGATTCAGCGATGTCGCTCACGCAAGAATCCAGCTCATCATCTAGCGTTTCTGATTCCAACGATTCTCAAGCTACAACACAAAATGTATCGCAACTGATTTCAGCACAAATTGCAGCAAGCAGCTTTTTGGAGAGAGAACCCTAAGCTATGGTTCCTTCAAGTGGAGTCCATCTTGGGAATTGCTGGCATTACCAGGGATGAAACGCGTTTTTAGTATTTAATTGCTAATATTGATTCAACAATTCTGCCGCAGATATGCGATATTTTGGAAGTTCCTCCAGCTAATGGTACAACATTTCAAGCACTCAAGGATCGTCTCATTGGCACGTTCTCTGAATCGGATGAAACCCAACTACATCGACTTCTGAAACGGCATGCTCCTGGAAGATCTCAAGATTCAGCGATGTCGCTCACGCAAGAATCCAGCTCATCATCTAGCGTTTCTGATTCCAACGATTCTCAAGCTACAACACAAAATGTATCGCAACTGATTTCAGCACAAATTGCAGCAAGCAGCTTTTTGGAGAGAGAACCCTAAGCTATGGTTCCTTCAAGTGGAGTCCATCTTGGGAATTGCTGGCATTACCAGGGATGAAACGCGTTTTTAGTATTTAATTGCTAATATTGATTCAACAATTCTGCCGCAGATATGCGATATTTTGGAAGTTCCTCCAGCTAATGGTACAACATTTCAAGCACTCAAGGATCGTCTCATTGGCACGTTCTCTGAATCGGATGAAACCCAACTACATCGACTTCTGAAACGGCATGAAATCGGAGATCAGAAGCCGTCGCAATATCTTCAGGTCATGCGTAACCACGCTTCCGGTCAACTTAGTGAAGCTCTTCTAAAAATGATGTTTATGGAGCAATTACCGGAAGATGTTCGTGCTATTCTAGCAATCAGCCAAGTTCCTGACGTCTCATCTTTGGCTGCTCAGACGGATAAAATTATAGCATTACGTTCACCGCAGATTCAAGAAATTGTGACACCCACCAATATTTTGAATCTCTCTCAACTCTCATCGCAAATTGAGGCTTTGGAGCGCAAGTTTGATAATTTCTCTCGTTATTGCAAGCCTTCAAGTCATCGATCAAGTCAGAGAAGAATGAGGTCTTCTAGCCGCAGCATCAACAATGAGTGGTGCTGGTATCATGACCGGTATGCAGAAAAGGCTCAAAAATGTAATAAACCGTGCTCCTATTCAAAAAACTAAATTTTGTTTCAGAAACAGCGGCTTCTCCGAACGAATTTTCAACTTCATGCCGCTTATTCGTAAAGGACAAAATTTCGGTTGTTCCTCGCACCGGATGTAACAAATCTAAGCCATCTCCTGACTTTATTAAAATCTAACGCCGCAACGGAACGCAAATCAAAACCTTCGGAACCACAATCCTGCATTTAGATTTTGGTACCCGTAGAAGTTTTTCGTGGACGTCTGATCTTCCTGATCTTAAAAATAGATCACTGTTGGATGGAAAGACGCTTCTCAGAGTTCCTGCGAAACCTTCTCAACAACCTACACTAGGTATTACAACAATTATCAACGACAACTCACCTTACAACAAGGTGTTGATGGAATTCCCCACCGTTTATCAAGCATCAATATTGACTGGGATCAAGTCTGAACACCAGATCTTTCATCATATCGAAAACACTGGTCAACCCGTTGCTTCAAAAGTGCGTCGTTTAGACTCTAAACGTCTTGAAATCGCAAAGAAAGATTTCGAATTTATGCTGCAGTTAGGAGTTATTCAACCTTCGAAAAGCTCTTGGTCGAACCCTCTTCATATGGTTCTCAAAAAAATGGTGAATAGAGATGTTATGGTGACAGATTTCTTAACAAAATCACGACTCCAGATCGGTATCCTATTCCGTTTATTATTGATTCAACTGTTTCACTTGCTGGCTATTTTCGAAGCTTGATTTAGTAAGAGCTTTTTATCAAATTCCTGTCAATCCAGAGGATGTCCCAAAAACTGCAGTGATTACGCCTTTCGGACTTTTCGAGTTCATCAAGATGCCGTTTGGATTATCGAACGCTGCAAAGAGTTTTCAGAGACTAATGGATCAAGTACTTCGAGGACTTCATTTTGTCTACGTGTATATTGATGATGTGCTCATATCTTCGCGTTCATCGAAAGAACATTTAAGTCATCTTAGTATCATTTTCCAACGCTGCAAAGAGCACGGTATCGTTGTTAATCAAAGAGAGTGCAGTTTTGGCCATAGATAGATTTTCTCGGATACCGTATTAACTCTGAAGGAATTCGTCCAATGCCATCGAAAGTTGAAGCCATACAAAATTTCCCAAAGAAAAAAACCATTAAGGATTTGCGTAGATTTTTGGCTATGCTTAACTTTTATCGACGATTCCTACCAAGAGGAGCTCAAGTGCAAGCACAACTTAATGCATTTCTGAAAGGTTCGCAGAAAAACGACAAACGAGCAGTTCCTTGGAATACTGAATCGACTGCAGCTTTTGAACAATGCAAATATGATCTTGCAAATGCGACGCTGTTAGTCCATCCTATTGCAGATGCAGATTTGACAGTCAAAGTAGACGCATCCGATTTTGCCATTGGTGTCGCATTAGAACAAAAAGTTGATGGTATTTGGCAACCGCACTCATTTTTTACAAGAAAACTAAGTCCTACAGAATCTCGCTATAGCACCTACGATCGAGAATTGCTTGCAGTTTACGCTTCTGTCAAACACTTCAGAGACAGTGTTGAAGGACGTAACTTCTCAGTGTATACGGATCACAAGCCGCTAATCTATGCGTTTTCCCAAAAACCGGAAAATGCTAGTCCACGCCAGCTTAGACACCTAAATTTCGTCGCACAGTTTACAACCGATTTTCGTCATATTTCTGGACGAGACAACGTAGTGGCGGATGCTTTTTCAATAATTGAATCACTTTCAATTCTTGACTTCACACAATTGGCAAAACTGCATCAAGGCGATGAAGAGTTACAACAAATACTTGCAACAGGAAATTCACTGAAAATGGCCTTAGTTCCCATTCCTGGTTTCAAAATCGATCTCTATTGTGATGTTTCATTGCAAATTCCCAGACCGTTTATTCCTCGCGAGTTTCGCAAGTAGATTTTTACAAGTTTGCATTCGATGTCACATCCTGGAGTAAAAGCAACAACAAAACTCATAACAGTACGATATGTCTGGCCGCCTGTACGGAAGTATAGCAGTATCTGGACGAAAACATGTAAATCATGCCAAACGTCACAGCTAAATCTCCACACTAAAAGCCAAATTGGATCTTTTCCTCTTACATCAAGGCGTTTTTCTGATGTACACGTTGATATTGTTGGTCCTCTACCGCCATCTGAAGGCAATCGTTATTTATTAACGTGTATGGATCGCTACTCTCACTGGCCAGAAGCCTTTTTTATGGCAGATATTTCTTCAACAACAGTTTGTGCTACATTCTTTAATGGATGGGTCGCAAGATTTGGATGTTGTTGTCCCGATGAACTTCATACAGACAGAGGCAGACAATTTACATATAACCTGTTCAAAGGCCTAGCTAATTTTTTGGGTTCAAAAATTAAGTTCACAACCGCCTATCATCCCCAGTCAAATGGTACGGTTGAACGGTTTCATAGAACGTTGAAGGCTGCGTTGTGTTGCCACAGAAATCCTCAATGGAGCAAGACTCTTCCAATTGTTTTTTTGGAAATACGATCAACTTTCAAAGAACCAATTAATAGTTCACCTGCTGGATGTTGTACGGAGAAGTGCTACACTTGCCTGGTCAATTTTTCTGTCAAACGGATCAATGTTTGCAACCAACTGAGTTTCTGAATCATCTTCAACAAACAATTAATAATATGAAATCACTGCCAGAATCTAATCACTCCACCAATCAAGTATTTGTTAACAAAGATCTTCACAAATGCAGTCACGTTTGGGTAAGAAGTGATAAAATTCTGAAACCGTTGGAACAAAAGTATCATGGTCCGTATTTGATCATTAAACGATATGACAAATAAAAATCGGAAACAAAGAAGATACTGTATCAATTGACAGATTAAAACCAACGTTTTTCGAAGCTGTTTTTGCAGATGATGTCAACTTTTCCACTCAAACAGTTTCTTCTTCCAGCAGTAAGCGTAACGAACAAACTAGGAAGGGGGTAATGTGGGCATCATTGCAATAATTTTAACTTTTATATTACTTGTTATTAATTACTTTATTTTGTATTTATGAAATTATCACATTTGTTTAGATATTTATTTTATTATAAGAAAATAATTTTGTAAATTTTCCTCAGAATGTTTTTGTGTTTGTTAAAATAAAGTTTCATTTTTTAAAAATAATTTATTTTCTGCGAATTCACAGTTTTTTCTATAAAAGATAGTCAATTAAATGCACTTTAAATTGGTTTATATTATTCCACTAACTTGTTTGCATACCAAATGTTATAGACAAAATACAAAACTACACGCTGCAAATAAAAGGGCTTTCCCAAACATAATTTTGCAGGCATTAAAATGTATGTTTGGAATTTTATGTAAACATAATATATAATTGACTGAGAAATCATATGTAAACAGGGTTGTATTGAGACTTGAACAGTGTTGTAATGAGCTCTGACTTACATTATAATATCCCGGAAACATTTTAATGCTGCCCCTTAAAATGGAGTATGTTCTAATGGAAACATAATATTAACTACATCCAAATAAAATAAATAAAAGAAATATTTGAACCGAAACATAAATATGTTCAACGACCTGAATATAAATATGCATCCAGTGAAACTTATCAGTTGTTTCAGTTCAAAAAGTAGTATGTTTGCATAGAAACATATTTAAATATTTTTGGAAAGAAATCCTGAAAATAAAATAAAAATTAAATGTTTTTTTATTAATTTTTATTAAACATTCACAGTGGAAATTTATAATAATTGAATGCATATACAAATTTTTAAATGCATAAATAAATAATTCGTTTAAAACTGCAAGTGCAAGTGACAGCATTAATGAATGTACAATTGCACCAGCAGACGCTAACCAGACGATCTAGGCTCGCTTTATATTTGGTACAGTTACAGTTGATCTCAGTACAGCACATAGCGTAGGCAAGGAATTCACGGAGGCTTTTGTAAAAAAACATGCCAAATTCTGTTTGAAAATCGAAACACAGATTTTTATTTGTGGTTTTTTCACATTAGATTCAGCAATTATATACTGCACTATATTATACTCTGTTACTATTTGTACTTTTTGTAACACAATTTATATATTTGTTTAATTTACAAATAACAATATTATTACCGACGCGAACACGTTTTCTCAACGAACAACAAAAGACACGTACGCAGAAAATGCCGATCACCGAGTGTTAACTTCGTATACAAGAAGAGAGCTGCAAGAATACAATTATTTATATCAAATTTCTTTTTTATTTGTTTTTAAACATCAATATGTTCAAACGATGGCAAAAGATGGCGTAGGTAGAAAATGCTGAACAACGTTGCCAACTTCGTCAGTCGATAAATTATCGAATTAAGACGAGCGTTGCCAACATACGTTGTATTTAGATTTGATTAGCATTTTCTGTGTTTGGAAACATAGTTTTAACCAAGTAAATTACTAAGAAATGCAATTAAAATTTTATGTTGGTATTGTAACATATTTATGGTAAATTTGACAGATTCTGCTGGACAATATAATAATGTTTACACGTGAACAAAAATAAATTCAATTTCGATTATAATTTAATTATACTTCATTCCTAATACATGTATGGTAATTTTCAAACAAAATCTTTTCTATCAGTGTATGTCCGACCTACGGACCTTTCTCCTATTTTTTTTATTTAGGAATATATTTTGATTATACTGCGTTAATTTTACTATTCTTAAAAAAAATTAAGAAGTTCCCCAGCCGGTGAAGTTTTTGCGGTGATGAATATATCTGTAATGAATTTGTGCAGCAATATGTAACTGACTTTTATTTAAATAATTTTGGTGCTATCCATATATATTTGTTAATATATTAAAATAAGAGTACAGTTAATTAAAGTGTGTTTGTTTTTAATTAATTCTTTTCCCCGATCAAAAAGTATCGGTAAGTTACCTATTTTCCAACAAGGGTAAAAATTCCCTGAGAAATTTTATTCATGATAAGGCTGAGTATCAAAAAATTAATTTGAAGTTTTTTAAATTATTGAAACATACAATTTTTAACAATCGAATAGTTAAATTTAACATTTAAAATAAATTTAACAATTCGACAATAAATTTAACAAGCTCCCCCAAATTTATTGTTAAATAAGAAATTCAAGCAAATAAATTAACAATTATAATTGTTAAATTTTAGCAATTATTTTCTCAGAGTGTGCAATTTATCTTTACACTGTTCACTCACTAGACGCACTCGTTTACTTTCAACTCACAGCTGAAATGCAGCGCCATAGATGCGACGCGTTTCGACAAGTTTCAAGAATCTTCTACACTTTTCGTGAGTGCGCATGCTATCTGTACCTCATTCGCATTCATGACTTCTCGCATACTCCCTCATGGCGCTGAATATCTTCCGTCTTTTAGCATATCGCTTCAATACACTGAATCGTCTTGCATCTCATTTACTCTTATTCTCAAATTACATCTTTTCGTAACAATATATATAGCAATAATTCGTAATTTTAATGCATAAATAAGGAGTAAAAACACTAAATAAAGGTTTTTTAACAGGGACGCTACAAAAGTAGAGCGACAGGAACAGCAAACGACGCCATATTTCTTGCCGCTCTTTTGACATTTCTCTTCTCTTCACGATGGAAAGATATACGAATTCGAATTTCGGTAGTAAATTTTAATATTTTCGACTAGTTGTTGGCTCGTATATCTTTCCATCATGAAATGGCAAACCTTACTTAAGAGAAATGTCAAAAGAGCCGCAAGAAATATGGCGTCGTTTGCTGTCCCTGTCGCTCTACTTTTGTAGCGTCCCTGTTGAAAAACCCTTGAAAAAACTTTTGTAGCGCTCTTATTGAAAAACCCTTTAGGTAAGAGATATCTGCTCGGTATGAACACCTGTACTTCAAAATCATTCAGTGTATTAGTGAATCTTGATTGATTATTAAAATTCGAAATATTGGCGAACTCGGTCTTCGGTTGACATTTTACTAATTTATCGTATAGATGTACAAGTTCGTAGTATTCACGTCACTTTTTGGTTCACTGTACCAAAGACCAATTTATTGAACGCTTATAAATAAATCTCTGAGAAAAAGTTTTATATTTTGTTCAAATTAAATATAAAATTAGTGAAAAAGCAAATTATAATAAAGTTTAATAGTTATTTTTGACATCTAGATATTACTTTCTGTTACTTCAAGTAAATTCCAATATTAATTAATTTTAATAAAAGTCCCGTCGTTAATAATTCTGAAGACTTCAATACGAAATAATTTTAAATCTTCCATAAATTTTTTACTGCTTTCAATTTGAAGTTTAGCCATAACTGGTTTAATGTTGTTTATACTACTAGTTCTCGATAAGTCCATGTAATACGAATTCTGATGAATAAATCGTATCTTTTACAGCGCTCTTGCATCTCAGTTTCAGTGTCGACAAACATATCCATTTTGGGTGGAAATCTACATCTACCAGAGAAGTATTTCATTATAAACATTGCTTGTAGATCCATCATTTGAGCGGCACACACATAGAATGGAAGTCCAATAAATGCCATCGTGGGTTTGTTTATATTAACACAATGTTTGTAAAGCGGTTGCACAAAATTATCTTCAACGTGAACACCACATACCATGCTAAGAAATGGATATGCATACGTATAACCACGAGCCAACAACGAGTCGAAAATATTAAAATTTACTACCGAAATTCGAATTCGTATGTCTCTCCATCATGAAATGGCAAACCTTACTGAAGAGAAATGTCAAAAGAGCGGCAAGAAATATGGCGTCGTTTGCTGCCCTGTCGTTCTACTTTTGTAGCGTCCCTGTTGAAAAACCCTTGAAAAAACTTGTGTAGCGCTCTTATTGAAAAACTCTTTAGGTAAGAGATATCTGCTCGGTATGAACACCTGTATTGAACGATTATAAATAAATCTCTGAGAAAAGTTTTATATTTTGTTAAAATTAAATATAAAATTAGTGAAAAAGCAAATTATAATAAAGTTTAATAGTTATTTTTGACATCTAGATATTACTTTCTGTTACTTCAAGTAAATTCCAATATTAATTAATTTTAATAAAAGTCTCGTCGTTAATAATTCTGAAGACTTCATTACGAAATAATTTTAAATCTTCCATAAATTTTTTACTGCTTTCAATATGAAGTTTAGCCATAACTGGTTTAATGTTGTTTATACTACTAGTTCTCGATAAGTCCATGTAATACGAATTCTGATAAATAAATGGTCTTTATTTTGTTTCTAAATTTAATTAATTACAAACCTGATGGTCTCCCATCATGTGAGCCTGTCTCTTTTTATACCCTCTTTTACAGCGCTCTTGCATCTCAGTTTTAGTGTCGACAAACATTTCCATTTTGGGTGGAAATCTACATCTACCAGAGAAGTATTTCATTATAAACATTGCTTGTAGATCCATCATTTGAGCGGCACACACATAGAATGGAAGTCCAATAAATGCCATCGTGGGTTTGTTTATATTAACACAATGTTTGTAAAGCGGTTGCACAAAATTATCTTCAACGTGAACACCACATTCCATGCTAAGAAATGGATATGCATATGTATAACCCGTACAATAAAGTATAATAGAAAAACTTTCTCTAGAATTATCATAAAATGTTGCCCCAGTTTCATAAAGTCCCTTAACATCAGGTTTTTGGTGAATACCGCTTAGAAATGATACTTTAGTTTTTTCAGATAGATGATGGCTTACTGTAACACGTTTCGCTTTCTTAAAAATCTCGTGTGCTAAATCCATTCCACTTGGGCCAGCTCCTAGGATAAGTACATTCTCATCTGAAAAAAAAAAAAAAAAAAATCATTTATTTTTAAAACACGGAATTTGTTAAATGAAGTATTGAATTAAAACTACTTGAATTAAGTGTACTGTATAAAATAGATGTATCTTTGGTTCAACAGTCGAAAAATTCTGCCTCCACAAAAACACCTCCGAGTATGCAATGAGGATGATCAACATCACCGCCACACAAAACATGGTTGTATTAGATTCAAGCATCTCAATATTCACAAGGCCCCGTGAAATAAGTACACATGCTTATTTTGCTTGTCTTATACCAACTGGTTATATTCTTAATGCTTTTTATATGCAACAATAGAACGTCGCTGGGAAGCGTTTGTGCTTCTGTTTAAAAGTAAACTAAGGGAACAGATGATCGGTTCGGCTTACGTGGCAACCTTTCGTTTGGTTTACGTTAGAACCCTTAAGTCCCTTCCTTTTACATAAAGGATGACTTCATTTATAATCTTAAATTATGTTATTCTATTGTATTCCTTTTTTTGTTTAGATAACTCTAACAATTTTAATAAATATAATGCCATAGTTATGTTTAGTTAAATAAATGTTTATGTAAAATTATATTATTATTTGGATAATTCATATTATCATTGCTAGTTATGTGGCAAAACTCCTCATTCGAAACCCTCCACGTGGGTGCCAACTGGAAATAACCTCCCCAGTGTCCTATCAAAGGATGCAGTTAGCCAAGGTCAGGAAGAATGAATGTCAGTTGACGCCCATTAATGGTTCAACTCCCATCTCATGCTCTCTGACGATAGATCTCATCCTAACTTTCCCCTTCACCTCCACTATCCCCTGGGCTGGATTAAGTTACCCGTGCTGAGAATATAACCTGGCAGTGGGCCCAGTGTAAAAAATTGCACTGTCGTTAGCGGTGGTATCGGTTACCTGGCGACCTCCGAACTTAGCTTTCCACCCGTATATAGCGGATCTCTGTGCGGGTGGTACTGTACTTCTCTGCAACTCGTGGGACCTAAAATGAATGAAAACAACAAACAAATTAAAAGACCTGGCATTGTCAGGAAATCTGACAACCATGGAGGCGATACACCCATGATAACCGACGATGTTATCGCAGAGACGATGGTGAAAGCCCTTCTGTTCTTCGGTACCCTGCACATTGACAGTGAGGAAGACGACAAACCCTCCTTCATAGGTCATCGCAGGTCCGGACACGGAAGAAGTGTTGCTCCGATGATAACGACACGACGGTCATCACTGTACCTGCACCGGCGACG
This sequence comes from Dryomyza anilis, assembly GCA_951804985.1. Lineage (NCBI taxonomy): Eukaryota > Metazoa > Arthropoda > Insecta > Diptera > Dryomyzidae > Dryomyza > Dryomyza anilis. Next base: position 50,225,250 of record OX638133.1, on the reverse strand, counting down.
GACAACAAACGCTGGAGGTACAAGGGGTCATTGATGTACCTCAAAAAACTGAGTGCTATGGATCAGGTAAGCCTTACTGATCGAGACTTGGCACTCAAAAAGAAGAAAAGCTACGAACGGAGGGAGCTCAGCAAAGCCCCCGCACTCGCTGCTTAAAGCATCTTCGCCCCAGAAAAACTACCCCTACTTGCCCCTAAAAAGGCGAACAAGGGAAAAGGGAGGATGCTTCCAAATCGGGACTCAAATCCCGCGAGGTTTTGAACAGCAAAATCTCAGTATGTGAAAGGGCCGGAACATCGGGGATGTCAACCAAGAGGCAAAGGTCGGAGGAAGAACGCAAGGAGAAAACCACGAGGGTTCTCCAGCGGATCGACGAATCGGATCTCGATGGCAGGATCAATTCGGAAAGATGGCTGCTTGTAAAGAATGAAGTCCTCAAAGAGATGATGGTGCGCGTCGAAGCCGGTATTCTAGGATATTACAATTTCGACGGCGCAGGATGGTACAAAGAGGTTAAAGTCGTAGCATGCGGCTCACAGGGATCACTGGAATTTTTGACCAGTTCCATCGCCAAAATTGGTGAACTTTGGAAGGGGTCAACACTGAAAGTGATCCCCAGATCCGCGCTACCACTTCGCCTTCAGTATAGGCTATGGATTCCTCCTCCTGCAAAACATGAGGATGCATCCATAGTCAAACTGTTGGCGGCCAAAAACAGGGACTTTCCGATAGGCGGTTGGACGCTACTCAACGCACGGCAAAGCCATAACAACGGAGGGAAGGTGTTTCTCTTCGTTGTTGACAGGCATTCAGCGCGGCTGCTCGATGAAAGAGACATGCTGAAGTTCGGGCTTGGGTCAGTGAGGGCGTCGACCGAGAAGGATGACGATGAGAAGGGGCAAAAAGTCGTACCAGTTCCAGGTAGTGCAAATTAATTTGCACCACTGCAAAGCCGCAACAGACGACCTAATGCTCCTTTTAACTGAAGACGATGTAGACGTGGCATTAGTCCAAGAACCCTGGATAGCACATAACCAGGTACAAGGGCTAAGATCGAAACAATACAATCTGTTTCACTCTACAAATGGAGGTAAGATAAGATGCTGTATTCTAGCTAGAAGAATACTAAATGCTTTCTTCCTTCACAAGTACAGTAATGATGACCTGTATTGCCAGGTTGAAAACAACGAGAAAACGATAATTCTCAATTCAGCCTAAATGCCATACGACGAAGAAGATCTCCCTCCGAGAGCAGTCCGAGAACTTGCAGACTATGCGAACACACGGAACCTGCCACTGGTGATCGGCTGTGACGCCAACGCACATCATAGCCAGTGGGGTAGTAAGGATATCAACGAACGAGGTGAGTCAATCTTTGAATTTCTTATATCTTCGGACTTTATCTTGTGCAACAGGGGAGATCACCCCACTTTTCAAAATAGAGTAAGAGAAGAAATCCTTGACCTGACTTTAATCAACAACACTGAACTGATTGAGGTCGAAGACTGGACAGTGTCTTCTAAAAACTCCTTTTCGGACCATTTTAGAATACTTTTCAACATTAACGGCAAACCTAGTAAGCTAAAACCTTTTAGGAATCCTGTGAAAACAAAGAAAATGAACAAAGCCTTCTTAAAGTTTTGCCCAATCTCTCGCCGTCACAAAACTACAAAAATTCTTGGTGGACGAAAGAACTAAAAATGCAGAGAACAAAGGTTAAAATACTACATAACAAGGCCAGGAAAAGTAAGCTTGAAATTGACTGGTCCAAGTATAGGTCAGAACTAAATACATATACGAAATACATAAGGGATACTAAATTCAACTCACGGAAAATATTCTGTAAAGAAATTGAAAAGACCAGTGATGCAGCTAGACTACGTAGAGTTCTATCCAAGGACCCTGTAATACTCAGCTATATCAGACGACCAGACAGTACCTGGACCGAATCAAGTCTATCTCTTCTCTTCCACTCCTAATGAAAGTTCACTTCGCATGCTGTAGAGACCCTGACGACACGACCCCTACATACATCTCGGAGCCGATTCATAATAGATTTTTGGCACCGAATCACAATGAAATTGGCACCGATGTAGACAGTATGTTAACAGATAAAATGATAACATGGGCTATTCAAGCCCTATAAACCCGCAGGACCGGACGATATAATACCAACCATGTTGATATATGCTTTTCCAGCAATTGGTACATGGCTTAAGGCAATCTTCAAAAGTTGTCTTAGGCTGCGGTACATACCGCTGAAATGGAAAGAAGTCAGAGTGGTATTTATTCCAAAAGCGGGAAAGACAACACACTCTACTGCAAGGGCATATATGCCAATAAGCCTCTCATCGTTTATGTTAAAAACGCTGGAGAGAATTATTGACCAAAACATTAGACTAAAACTAAATGATAACAACCTATGCAGCTATCAACACGCCTACCTTAAGGGGAAATCCGTTGAAACAGCACTGCACAAGGTAGTTACGACAATTGAAAAGAACCTACACTACAAGGACTTCACACTAACAGCATTATTGTATATCGAAGGAGCGTTTAACAATGTAAAAACGGAATCCATAAAAACCGCTTTAGAGAAAGTTCAGGTAGAAACCAAGACAACACAATGGATCTATAAAATGCTAAACAACAGAATAATTAATTCACAGTTGGGTATTAGTAATGCACGGAAAACAATAACTAAGGGTATAATTAATTCACAGTTGGGTATTAGTAATGCACGGAAAACAATAACAAAGGGTACACCGCACACTGGAGCAAAAGTGAAAAAAGCTGGCAAAAATTCAATACTTTTTTTAAATTAGAATGCAAACAATAGTATTATAATTCACTTCTAAACAATTCAGGCCATAAATGCGTCTTTAAAAAAAAATGTTTTAGTGTATTTTGATTTTAAGATTATTGCTAATGTAAATATACTATTCATATTATATTATGATAATTATATAAATAGATGTTTTAAGAACTTATAATACAAAAAAAAAAATGGAACTAGTCTAAAGAACCAATAAGATATCATACAATATACGTTAGCCTCGAAAACAAAAAGTAAATTGTTAAAAATTAAAAAAGTTAAAGTGTTTCGCATTGATCCCATAAACTTTTAATGCAGTTTTGTTGGCAAATGTAGGAGCATTTCAAATCAGTTTTTAAATTTTGCAAATAATTGCTTTTGCGAAAAACCTAACTTTATATTTAAAAAATGGGATTTTTAATATAAAATAGAAATGAATGTGAAAGGGACGATAAAAACGATTGAAATTCTTGGTATTCTTCATCAGTATCGTCTTTATCATCTTCTCCTTCATCTGCGTTATCTTATTTATCTTAATATTACCCATATTAAACGAATTTCTTATAAATTGTATGTTCATATTTGACTAAATAAAAAATATTTTGAATTGCAATTTTTATACCGAATCACGCGAATTTGAATCACACATTGAACGTTTACTTGTGCACCGCAAGGAGGGGTTATATCACCCCTTCTCTGGCTTCTAGTAGTTGACGAAATCATAGCAATACTTATAAATAAAGGAATAAAAGCAGTAGCATATACAGACGATGTAGTAATTATGGTAAGCAGAAAATACCTTCCTACTATTAGCAGTATTATGGAAACTGCACTGAAAGACCTGTCAAGGTGGGCAGGAAAAAACGGCCAAGGAGTAAACGTCATACTCTTCACAAATAATGGGAAAATTGGAATCTTTGAGCTTCCAAAACTTGATGGCTGCACACTCGCTCTATCTAGTGAAGCGAAATATCTCGGAACTATACTAGACAGTAAGCTTCGATGGAAACGCAACACGGAAGAAAGAGTGAAAAAAGCACTATGCGCTTTCTATTCATTCAAGAAAACTGTAGGTAAACGATGGGGCATGAAACCAAATATAATCCACCGGATGTACACAGCGAACGTCAGACCCATATTAACGTACGGTTCTACTGTACAGTGGAAAGCGATAAAGAAGACTACATTTCTTAGGGAAATGAGAAAAGTACAAAGATTGGCATGCACCAGTATTACAGGCGCAATGAAATCGACCCCACAAATAGGGATGGAGATCATGTCTCTTCTGCCAGTAGACGACTTCATTAGGAGTACAGCAGCAAAGAACGCGATTCGACTTAGAGAATCAGGATTCTGGAAGCAACTCTCATATGGACACACGTCTACCCTCAAAGTTTTCAGCATGATCGAACTCCCATAAATAGACTACGTAACACCACAGATGGAAATAAATCTAAACTACTCCATCGTAATACCTAGTAGAGAACAATAGAGAGCTAATTCGCCAACAAGCAATAGCCACCATTAAGTCTTTACTGACGGGTCTAAGATAGAAATAGGGTCTGGATCCGGCATTTTCTGCGATGCACTGCAAATTCACGAGTCATATTTACTTCTCGACGAGTGCAGTGTCTTTCAAGCAGAAATATTCGCGATAGATAAAGCAGTACAAAACATCCAAACAAAGAACATGGATCCATCGGAGATTACAGTCTATGTGGATAGTCAGGCTGCCATCCTAGCACTAGACAATGCGATCATAAAATCGAACACAGTACTTAACTGTCGATGATCACTCAACATACTAAGTCAAACCCATGCGGGGTTTCCGGACATAGTAATATAGAAGGAAACGAACATTCCGATGAGCTAGCGCGGGTTCTGCACGTAGGGTTCTGCATGTTCTTCAATTAGGATTCCATTAGGTGCCCTAAGAAGGAATATTGACCTTAAAACGAGGAAATAAAAAACGCAAACTGGAAATCCAGAGACGACTCACACCAATGAAAAACAACAAAAAGCCTGATAAATAACAACAAAGAAGCTACCCGCATCCTCAGCGGCGTCCTGACAGGACATTGTGCAATCAGCATAATGGCGCACAGACTGGGTATCCCCGCGCCCGACTACTGCAGGAGTTGCAAAGAAATTGAGAAAGTAGAATCAATCGTACATCTACTATGCGACTGTCAAAATATCCAAACGCGCCGACTCCAGTACATGAAGCATTCTTTTTCAAATCAAAATATTTTTGATACTCTGGATTTGCTTCAATTTTTTTTACTTATTGAAAAAGGTTTGAAAATACAGGGGTTTAAAAAAATGAAAATATGACGCATGAACCTTTTTTTAAATATTATATAACTTTGCATCTGTGCATCGTATAGTGTTTGGTCTCATTTTGAAGGTAATTTATTGCCCTATACAAATTTAATATATTTTTTAATTATCATGTAACTATTACAAGCAATTAAAATGTTAAAGGACATTTTACTTAACGAGAGGTATTTTACAAACCAAACCTGTGGGTACGAACACCTGTTTGTAGTAATTTTTATATATATATTATATATATATATATATATATATATATATATATATATATATATATATATATATATATATATATATATATATATAATAGAAATATATAAATATATATATATAGCTGGTCGACTTTAAGTTGTTCACATTTAACCATTTTGTCTCACTTCTGACACCAATATTACGAAAATTCAGTCTACGGAAAACTGTTCTACGAGTTCGTATCCCTGGATTGTGTACAAAATAAAAACACACTAATATTTGGTTTTAACTAGCATTATTTCAACTGGTATTAATTACTTTATTTTAATAACAACTTAATAACAATCACTTATAACAACTGCTGTATTATTACAATTTATCTTTACAACGTTCGCTCACGAGATGCACTAGTTCACTATCAAATCACAACTGAAGTGCTGTGCCACAGATGCGGCGGCCTTATATACTGCAGGCATCAGTTCGACACGTTTCGACAAGCTTCTACTTGTTTCGAGAACCTTCTACTCGTTTCGTTAATGACGCATGCTATTGGCATCTCTTTCGCACTCATGTGTTTTAATGTGCCGATCTTCCATCTCTTTCTCGAACATTGCTCAGTACGCTGAATGATCTTCCGTCTCTTTCTAACACATTACTTAGTGCGCTGAATCGTCTTGCGTCTTATTTATTATTGTTGAATGCTTGCATTGGGGCAAATTACATCTTTTCGTAACACTGACCTCCACCTAAATCTATTCGTCTCGAACAGATGTTAATCCTCTATCTCTCAATACGGCGAAAACCAGAATAGGAATTCAATGGTGAATAGGAATTCAAACTGAAGGACTCACACCAAACTTTAAATCCGCAGGTAAGCTTAACTCTGTTCCAAAAACCTTTTTTGCAGGTGAAGCAACTGTGGTGTCATGAACCGCCGTTCGATATGCCATGTTAAACAGTGGTATGTGTGTATCCCAATCTTTTTGATTTTTATCAACCACTTTTCTGAGATGCTCTTCCAAAGTCCGATTGAATATCTCCACCATGCCATCAGACTGCGGATGCAATGGCGTTGTTCGTGTTTTGTGTATGTTGTGGACTTTGCATACTTCTTTAAATACGGCAGACTCAAAATTTCAACCTTGTTCTGAATGCAATTATAACGGTACTACAAAATGGCTTACCCAGTTGTTAACTAATGGATCCGCAACTGTTGTGGCTTTTTGATTTGGCATGGGATACACTTCAGGCCACTTGCTGAAGTAGTCAATGACGACAAGGACATACATTTACCCGCAACACTGATTGGAAACGACATCCATGGCAATACGTTCGAATGGTGCTCCACGTTGTACTGATGCATCCTGCCGCGACTTCGGACTGTTGATCCTTTTGCTGGTACACATTGCTGGCAACAGCGAATCTAATCGGCGACTGACTCTTGGCATCCAACCCAATAAAAACGTTTCTTTACCTTCTCGACCCAAATGACCTCCACTTGATATTCCGCTAATATATATTTTATTTTTGACTTGGGAACAACAATCAAATTTCGAGAGGAGGTGCCATTTTCACTTTCCCATACACGATATAAGCAACCATCATGCAGCTTTAAGCTCTGCCACTGTGCCCAGTACGCCTTAGTTATTGGGCTGTCAAAGGCTATCTTTTTCCATGGTGGCTTTCTTTGCTAATTGCTGCTAATTGAACATCATAATTTTTGTGATGTCGGGATCACATTTTTGATCAATTTGAAATTGGTCCGGATTCCAAATATATTCAGGTAAAACAGTCAGCAAACGAATGTCAAGTATGCCTGCCTTTCCTTCAGCTCTTAAGCAATGTCCAGTTTACACGGTCGTCGGGACAGAGCATCTGCATTTCCATGATGTCCTCCTTTACGATGTTCGATGGTAAAATCGTAGCTCTGTAATCGTTCTATCCAACGCGCAATTTGGCCTTCTGGGTCTTTGAACTGAAGTAACCATCTCAGGGCTGCGTGATCGGTTCTCAAGTGAAACTATTGACCGTACAGATATTTGTGGAAATTTATCACACTTTCGATTACAGCAAGAAGCTCCCTCCTCGTGACACAGTAATTTCGCTCTGGCTTGGACAAAATTTTACTGTAGTATGCGATCACTTTTTCTTGGCCATTGATCACCTGAGAGAGAACTCCGCCTATTCCGTATCCATCCGTATCAAGTATAAATTTCTCACCTGGAATTGGATATGCAAGAATTTGTGCCGAGCACAGAAGATCTTTTAATTTTAAAAACGCTCTTTCTTGATCATCGCCCCATTGAAATGCGCGGTTCTTTATTGTCAACTCGTGAAGACTGCTAGCATTATTTGCAAAACCTGGAACAAATCGCCTGTAGTATGTACATAGTCCCAAGAATCTTCGTAGGTCATGTAGGTTTTGCGGTCTGGGCCAGTCCTTTACTGCAACTATTTTGTCTTCATCGGTATGCACGCCGTCCGTGGTAACTCGATGACCCAGATACTTGACTTTTTTTTTGAAAAGTGAGCATTTCTTTGGGCTAAGTTGTAGACCCGCTCTTTTCAATCAATGCAATACTTCCTCTAGATTTATTAGATGTTCGTTGAAATACTTGCCCATAACAATTATGTCATCAAGGTATACAAGGCATGTTTTCCAGTGTAAACCTTTTATACGTGCTCCATTAACCGCTCCATTAACCGCTCCAATGTTGCTGGGGCATTGCATAGTCCAAACGGCATTACCAAAAATTGCCATAATCCATCGCCAGTACTGAATGCGGTCTTCACTCGATCTTTCTTATCAATTTTTACTTGCCAGTAACCGCTTTGCAAGTCCAACGTGGAAAAGCACATAGCATTAGATAGTGTAGCCAAGGTGTCATCGATACTGGGTAATGGATAACTATCTTTCTTGGTGACATCATTAAGTTTTCGGTAATCAACGCAGAACCGAGTACTACCGTCCTTATTTTTCACCAATACTACTGGTGAACTCCACTGACTCTCAGATGGTTCCACCACGCCATTTGAGTGCATTTCTTCAACCAAATGTGATACTTCCTCTCTTTTCGCAAGTGGTGCCCTTCTTGGTGCTAGACGAATTGGGTTAGAATCACCAGTGTCTATTCGATGCTTTACAATGGCAGTTCTGCCATTATTTTGGCCCTTTTCAGCAAATATACACCGATCTTTATCAATTAGCTTTGGCAGTCAAATCCTTCGTCCACTCATTTATAAGCCTGTGAGTAGATTGTTTGTTTATTTGTGGTGTGACATAATCCTTTGATTGATTTAACTCACAATTTATAATCGCTAATGCCTCTTGACACTGGTCTATCACTGTTCCTTTTTGATTAATTTTGACGAGTTTTCCAAATTGAGAACTCATATAGGTACAATTTTGTATTTCGTCTCCTTAACGAGTGTTCCTCCTACCACAATGTCACTTTTATACAGCTCTTCGTTTGCATCAATAACCCACAACTTTCTTATCCCACAATCTCCATTTAATTTCACCCAAACAATTGCTTCTGAATTAGGTGGTATTTTCCTATTTTTATGAGCGATAACTTGTTTAATTTTCGGGCTCTGGTCACAATCAATGTTTAGTTGGATCTCCGTATTGGCATAACTCAAAATTGTTTGACTCGATTTAGTTTAAAGATTGTTTAAATTCGTTGTTATTTCGTCATGATCTTGTCGTTTTTCATATCTGAGTTCCTCTGTGGATTGATTTAATGAGCGCTTGCGTTTTTTACAGCAATCGCGTGTATCACAATTGTAGCATTTACCTTTGAATTGGGTATCACGATTGGCTGCTGTGTGTTCGTTTTAATTGCCTGCTTTTACCACTTGGCACACTACTTGAAATAAGTCATCGCTCTCCAAATCAATTTTACGGGCCTTTGGAGCCGATCGGTACAACACATTTGTAACACATGGTAACCGTTTCCGAGGCGATTTGTTCCAGGTTTTGCAAATAATGCTAGCAGTCTTCACGAGTTGACAATGAAGAACCGCGCATTTCAATGGGGCGAAGATCAAGAAAGGGCGTTTTTAAAATTAAAAGATCTTCTGTGCTCGGCACAAATTCTTGCATATCCAATTCCAGGTGAGAAATTTATACTTGATACGGATGGATACGGAATAGGCGGAGTTCTCTCTCAGGTTATCAATGGCCAAGAAAAAGTGATCGCATACTACAGTAAAATCTTGTCCAAGCCAGAGCGAAATTACTGTGTCATGAGGAGGGAGCTTCTTGCTGTAAGTGTAAGTGAAAGTGTGATAAATTTCCACTAATATCTGTACGGTCAATAGTTTCACGTGAGAACCGATCACGCAGCACTGAGATGGTTACTTCAGTTCAAAGACCCAGAAGGCCAAATTGCGCGTTGGATAGAACGATTACAGAGCTACGATTTTACCATCGAACATCGTAAAGGAGGACATCATGGAAATGCAGATGCTCTGTCCCGACGACCGTGTAAACTGGACATTGCTTAAGAGCTGAAGGAAAGGCAGGCATACTTGACATTCGTTTGCTGACTGTTTTACCTGAATATATTTGGAATCCGGACCAATTTCAAATTGATCAAAAATGTGATCCCGAAATCACAAAAATTATGATGTTCAATTAGCAGCAATTAGCAAAGAAAGCCACAATGGAAAAAGATAGCCTTTGACAGCCCAATAACTAAGGCGTACTGGGCACAGTGGCAGAGCTTAAAGCTGCATGATGGTTGCTTATATCGTGTATGGGAAAGTGAAAATGGCACCTCCTCTCGAAATTTGATTGTTGTTCCCAAGTCAAAAATAAAATATATATTAGCGGAATATCAAGTGGAGGTCATTTGGGACGAGAAGGTAAAGAAACGTTTTTATTGGGTTGGATGCCAAGAGTCAGTCGCCGATTAGATTCGCAGTTGCCAGCAATGTATACCAGCAAAAGGATCAACAGTCCGAAGTCGCGGCAGGATGCATCAGTACAACGTGGAGCACCATTCGAACGTATTGCCATGGATGTCGTTTCCAATCAGTGTTGCGGGTAAATGTATGTCCTTGTCGTCATTGACTACTTCAGCAAGTGGCCTGAAGTGTATCCCATGGGAAATCAAAAAGCCACAACAGTTGCAGATGCATTAGTTAACAACTAGGTAAGCCGTTTTGGAGTATTGCTTCAGATCAAGGAAGAAATTTTGAGTCTACTGTATTTAAAAAAGTATCCAAAGTCCTCAACATACACAAAACACGCCATTGCACCCGCAATCTGATGGCATGGTGGAGAGATTCAATCGGACTTTGGAAGAGTATCTTTGAAAAGTGGTTGATAAAAATCAAATAGATTGGGATACACACATACCACTGTTTCTCATGGCATATCGAACGGCGGTTCATGACACCACAGTTGATTCACCTGCGAGAATTGTTTTTGGAACAGGTTGAAGATTACCTGCGGATTTAAAGTTCGGTGCGAATTCTTCAGCTGGAATTTCTGTACACGATTATGTTTCCAGAAAAACTGAAAAAAACGAAGTGCAACCATTTGTAAGGCAGCGTACACAATTTTCGAGTGATAAAATTAAGGCCAGATACGACTTGCGCACAAATTCTGAGGGATTTACGGAAAGACAACTTGTTTTGCTCTATAACCCACAAATAAAGAAATGCTTATCCCCTAAGCTACAAACACACTGGGAAGGACCATATAAAATAATTAAAAGAATGTCGTGTATCGGATTCAGAATACTACAGGCGCTAGACGAAAAAATAAAGTAATACATTTTGAGAGGCGCCGTATAGAGAAAGAGAGGATTAACATCTGTTCGGACGAACAAATTTAGATGGAGGTGGAAGATCAGCGCATTAAAACACATGAATGCGAATGAGATGCTAATAGCATGCGTCATTCACGAAACGAGTAGAAGGTTCTCGAAACAAGTCGAATCTTGTCGAAACGTGTCGAACTGATGCATGCAGTATATAAGGGAGCCGCATCAGAGGTACAGCACTTCAGTTGTGATTTGATAGTGAACTAGTGCGTCTCGTGAGTGAACATTGTTAAGCTAAATTGTATAAATTGAGCAGTTGATATAAGTGATTATTCTTTAAGTTGTTATTTAAATAAATAAAGTTAAATAATACTAGTTGTTATTTAAATAAATAAAATTAATTAGTTGTGCAGTTTTCCGTAGACAGAATTTTTGTAACAATATATATATATATATATATATATATATATATATATATATATATATATATATATATGTATACATATATACACTAAGAAAATGAAAGATGGTTAAAAAGTAATAGAGCCTTAAACATCATATATATATTGTTACAAAAATTCAGTCTACGGAAAACTGTTATATATATATATATATATATATATATATATATATGTAGATTTATATATATATATATATATATATATATATATATATATATATATATATATATATATATAACAGTTTTCCGTAGACTGAATTTTGCATTATACTTTATCGAAAAATACTCTACGAATTATTCACTCATTTGTTGCACGGTGTAAATAAGTCTCGTGACTATGGTGCCACCTAGTGCCTTTTCGCTTCACAAGCGTCATGTTTAGCATGGAAACTACCCCCACGTGGTGGTTACCTTGCTGTGGTGTGGGGGCTTAAGTTACAATGACTCAATAAGGCTAAGCTGACTTCAACTTTTTAAAGTTTTTGGTAGGGTCACCCTTGTCAGACAGGATTGTTATGAGTAATGAACTAAATACTACCAGTTTTGTTTTATTGGTGTGGTGGCAGACTCTAAAGAAACCCTACACCTCCGCGATGGGTCAACATAAAGATATAACTACTCCAGGTGGTACCCACAATAGTAGCAATCCACCCGCTTCGGCGGGTGTGGCAAGGATTCTGGAGGCCTCAATCCACGCAACCAACCCTGTTACGATGAACCTTTCTGCTGCTGTAGCAGAGGGTTCATCGTGCCCCTCCATCTCCCAAATTTACGAGACAGCTAGGAATCTAGATGAGGAAACGACAACGCAGTGGTTTCCATACCAGTAGAGGAAAGTGTCGGTTCGGCTATGCCTACGACTAATCCTTCACTGTATGACTGCTCGACAGTATTGTTTCCTCTCAGGGCTCCTTTCTGTCACATATTTAGAAACATGGGTCGATCGAAGGAAAGTGGTGTCTTACCAGCATCTAATCCTAGAGAGACCGACGTCCAACTGGAAGCTAAACTTCCATTGGAGACCGGACCCGGATCTCTGAATACAGAGGTCAGGTTGTCCGATGCCCAGGTGAGTAGGAGAAGGAAGAATAAAGCGAAAGATCGCAAAGAAGCTGAAAAGGCAAAAGGCGATGCTGGAGCTTTCTCTTCCCCAGTTACCACTGCAAAACGCGATACATCGGTGGATGTTACACCGACTGAAGCCGGACCATCCGCTACTGCTGTGGTGGCTGCCAATGCACCTGAGAAGTGCAATGGCAAGAAACTTAAAACCTTCACTATTACTGCGAAACCCCGTTACTCCACAAGCAAGAGTTCTGGCGCTTCATGTTCCGGATCGGCTGCGGATGAGCTGCCTTTAACATCCACTTGCAGAAGTAGGCAAGCATTGAGTGGATTGCCACAGGCGTTGCAAAATCCCCCCTTTGGGCAAATCGCGATAAGCTTTTTTCAGCGGAGTCGTACCCAAACGCAGGCGAGCAATATGCTGGATACCTGGTCCTATCAGGAAAACAGCGGAAGTGTTTGCCTGCCTACGTGTTCAGAACCAGGGCATCGAAACGAACGGATGGAAAATCTTTAGCCATAAACCAGAGCGAGGCCCGGAGGACAAGGAGGGCTCAACCCTGGTTGTTGGCTTACCAGAAGTGGTTAGATGGCATGCTATCTAAGTACGACAGTCAACTAAACTTATTCTTTGGTCGTATCAAATTCCGAATCAATTCCAAATGAATAGGTTCATGATGAGAAACGAGTTAATTATCCTGTCATGATATTTACTCAAATCAATCTGCAACATTCTAAAGCGGCTACCGCTTTACCAAGTAAGCGGCTCTCCATGTTGCATACATTACCTCACATCACAACCATAGGTGTATAACAAACGCATCTGTGGTCTTAGTGAACTACGTGGTGAAACCATACCATACGATGAGCAAGCCGCAAGGCCTAGAAGTTGTCATATAGTATCGAAACACTTTGCTGTCACCATGTTAACCCATTTCTGTGGGCAAGACCTAGTTGCAGCCAAAGTGAGCTATGAAAGCGATAGTGGTTGGAAACATTTGATGGTAGCCTAAGGCTACTTCATGTTAAGCTCATAGAGTACTGTGATCTTAAGGAGACTGGCCTTATTCTTTGCTGTGACGCTAATGCTCAACACACTGTGTGGGGCAGCAGTAAATGCAACGCACGAGGTACCAGCCTCCTTGTCTTCATCATGACCTCCAATCTGAACATTCACAACACTGGTAATAAACCCACGTTTGTGACTGCTAGAAGACAGGAAGTGATAGACCTAACTTTGTCTAACGGTAGACTGAGAGAGTCAATCTTAAACTGGAAGGTTCTTAAAGAAGTTTCTTTATCGGACCACAGGTATTTTAAGTTTCTTACTGACCGAGAGGCACGCTTCAGGCACGAACTTGAGAATTCCCTCAATATTCCTGTCAGAATTCGTACCAAAGAAAGTATTGAGACGTCCGTTCAAGTTATGAACCATGTCATAAATTCTAGTTTTGTACAAAAAACGTTATCTAGACCTCCCGTTCCTTGGTGGAACGCTTGTCTTGAAACCTTGCGCAAGGATTCCAGAAAGCTTCTAAATAGGGCCCTAAGGAGCAATTTAGACTCTGACTGGATTCTTTATCGAGCTAAGCAGAAAGAGTATAAGAAACTAATTCGTAAATCGAAAAGTGTTTCTTATAAAGACTTCTGCAGTAGCATCGAATCCTGCAGTGAGACTAGCAGATTGGTCAAGTTTCTTAAAAAAGACCGAACTGCTCGACTGGACTCACTGCGGAGACCTGATGGCTCGTATACTGAGTCTAAGACAGAGGCACTCAGTGTCCTAGTTGAGACTCACTTTCCGGGAAATCAAATCCACATAGGGCTACTTTCTAATCCCAGCACTGGGGACTGCAATAATAACTCTAATGTGACAAAACATGCCTGGCAGGTTGCCAGATTGGTGGTGTACGATGAAGCTATCCAATACGCAGTGGCCTCTTTTGATGGCTTCAAGTCACCTGGGCTGGATGGCATCTACCCAGTCATGTTACAGGAAGGTATAACACAATTGCTACCTTGCCTAAATAAGATCTTTAGAGCAAGTATCGCAGGGGCATACATTCCGACATCCTGGCGTTTAGTTAAAGTAGCCTTTATTCCTAAAGTTGGAAGAGAAGACTATTCTATAGCCAAGAGCTTCAGACCCATTAGAATGATGTCCCTTATACTAAAGTGTCTAGAAAGACTAGTTGAGTTGCACATCAGAAAAACATCGTTGTCAAGGTACCCACTATCATCAAGTAATCATGCCTACCAACGTGGAAAATCCTGTGAAACAGCATTGCAACATCTGGTTGGGCGGATCGAGCATGCTTTTCAGAGGAAGATGTACGTCATGGGCATATTTGTGGACATCGAGAGTGCTTTTGATAATGCAACTTTGATGGAATGTGTGACGCAGCTAGAAGGCATGGAATAGATGAAACATTGGTCAAATGGCTAAGGTCAATGCTAATGTTTCGGACCATCACTTCTGAGGCGGAGTGCGGTCAGTATATTATGGCAGGTTGTCCTCAAGGAGGCGTTCTCTCCCCCCTGCTCTGGTGTATGCTGGTTGACTCTCTGGTCAACGATCTCGATGGACCAGGTGTCTGTTCCCAGGCCTATGCCGACGATGTTGCCATTCTTGCCACAGTCTTTTCCCTCAATGAATTCTGTGTTAAAACACAAAACTCATTGAATCAAATTGACAGCTAGTGTACTGCAAACGGACTTTCCGTCAACCCTCACAAAGCAGGGATTGTTCTCTTCACTAGGAAAAGAATAATGAGAGGATTACCTCTACCAGTACTTAAGGGTGTCACTATTCCTCTGTCTAACGAAGTAAAATATCTGGGCTTAACTCTAGATAGTAAACTACTTTGGACAAAACATGTTGATAATAAAATTTCGCGAGCATTGAATGCCTTCTGACAATGCAGAGGAATTTTTGGGAAGACATGGGGACTATTGCCGAGCAAAACCTTATGGATTTACACGGCAATGATAATACCGATGGTGGAACAAGCTGTCGCGGAAGTGCATGACAACTAGTTCTGCCAAGTTTCAGAGAACCGTGTGTCTGTGTGTTACGGGTGCCTTTCCCACTACACCTGGTCCAGCACTGAATGCAATCTTAAACCTACCACAACTTGACATCTTTATCAGAGGCGAAGCCATCAAAGGCTGCTGGAGACTAAAACGAGGTGGTTTCTGGTGTAATGTTCCCTGGAATATCTCTGACATTGCACTTGACACTCCATTAGACACCTGTCTACTGGAGATGCCCTCTGATGCAGTGATAACAGAAATATTACCAATACGAAATTTTGATGTTTGTCAACCTGACATTCAAGACTGGCTAACGCCTGACTGTGAGCCGGGTCGTGGGTCACACCGCATTTTCACAGACGGCTCTCGAACCGATCAGGAATCAGGTGCTGTAGTGTTTGCGCAACCGGATGACCGCAGACTTCACTTCGCCTTAGGCGACAATGCCTCGGTATTTCAAGCCGAAGTTTATGCTATACTTATGGCTATGAACTACATTGCGGATAATAGATGGCAGAACAGAGCTATATCAGTTTGCAGCGATAGTCAGGCTGCTCTTATGGCTTTGAACAACCCGGTCATCACATCAAAAATTGTACGTCAATGCAGATCACGTCTCAATTGTGTTGGTAAATACAATACACTGAAACTGATTTGGGTGCCGGACCATAAAGGAGTTTCGGGCAATGAAACATCTGACGAACTAGCACGTGCTGGATCTGAGGATAATCCATTTGGACTAGAACCTGTGCTTGGACTACCTGCATCTAGGGGAAAATTCGCCATCATTAAAAACCAGGGAACTGGGTCACAGAACAATTGATATAACTCTGTCTGAGTGCTGTGGCTATATTTTTATCCCACAACAAAAAAAAAATCCGCTCCTCATGGTACCGGTCACAAGATAGGTAGATTTAGAGCAATTGACACCTAATTTCATTATGTTTTATTTTAATACGAAGATATGCGTGCTTTTGGGCATCCGAAACGTACAGAGAGTACAGAATGCGCAAGAGAGAATTTAAAGCAAAAAAGGCTTGAATGATAAAATTACAGTGTGTACAAGAGTGAAAAAGAGCTCTAACTCAATCACGTTCGGATTGCTTCAACCATTTTACAAAATTATCATGGAAATAATCATGGAAACATAATTAGAGGAATAATAATTTGAGTCTTTGAATGATTTAATCTAAAAATGATAGTGGTGACCATGTTTTCTGTGCGTGTAATGAACGGTATTTCTTACTGGAAATTAACTGATCATTACCCAAGTAACCACGGCTCGACAACTGCCACAAATTCTTGTGGCAAATGTGTAGCTTTTAAGTTACCGCTAACACCAGTGTTGTAAACAAGTAATTTTTAGTTGCAAAGCGGTGGCTAAGAACATGTATTGAACATGCGCAATAATATGTCACAATGCCACAATGCACAATGTCATACATTCTGACAATGGAACATAAATTTAGAACCGTTTGTTAAATTAGTGTTGTAGTTTGCCGAAAAATTTGTTCGTAAAGACTTATATTATTATGCCATAGCATATTTTTGACATTATGTGCAGTTTTATTACACAACAAACATTCACGTTAATGGCACTGCATAGGATCTTTATTGTTTTTATTTTTAATCCATACAGGTTCCACATTTAAAATTACAGTTCAAGTTCAAAATGTGTGAACCGCCACTTTAATGGATCAAAATTTATGGCAACTAAGCCTCGCCCCGTGACTTTTTGACTGGCAATTAGGTGACAAATAAGTATTTTTCGCATAATATAGAACAAACAATTTAACCACTTAAGTTGCCACAAAGTGGTTACTTGGGTAAATACACAAACCAGCGTACCAACGAGGCAATGACACTACACGTACAACATACAATTATACTTACCATTGTACATTTTGGCGTTTCTGAAGTAATGACTATGTATTTTCCTTCCCTTAAATAATTCATCCTGGGGAAGTTTTGGAACAAATGGAATACTATAATGTCCATTACATATGATTAGAAATTCGAAGGAATATGTTTTAATCAAGTCATTGAGTACATCTTTCACAATCACCTTAAAATAAAAACAAGTATTATTGATTTTTAATTAATTGATTTTTAAAAATTTAGAGCTAACGAAATTTAGTATTTATGATCAAAGAACTTTAATTTAAGTTATTTAAAAATATTGGGTTTTTTTAAATATGACTCGATCAACTAAAGATTAAACTGTAATGCTCCTAAAAGATTAAAAAAGTTGTTAAAACATATCTCCAGTAAATTGTAATACATGTTCTATTACTTTGCGGGCTTAAAATTAATGCTGAAAAAGATTGAAATATTGACTGCACAGACTCAAAAATAAAATACGGTAGTAATTGCTTAGTCTGACGGATTAGTTCTAGCAACAGACGTTAGAATCAGTCCATTTATTTAAAAGATGGAGTCAACTCCGAATTCGTATTTTAGAGGTGTTGTTAAATATATTGTATTGCTACGAAAAGATGTAATTTTCCCCATAGTGCAAGCAATCAACAAAATTTAATGAGACGCAAGACAATTCAGCGTACAAAGCAATGTGTTAGAAAATGCACTGAGGTAATGTGCGAGAAAGATATGGGAGATCAGCGCATTAAAACAAATGAGTGCGAAGGAGAATAGCATGCAGCATTCATGAAAAGTTTAGAAGATTCACGAAAAAAATCGAAACTTGTCGAACTGATGTATGCAGTATATAAGGGCGCCGCATATGAGGCGCAGGACATCAGTGGTGATTTGATAGTGAACTAGTAAATCGCGTGAGCGAACGTTGTAAAGCTAAATAGTAGCAATATAGCAGTTATTATAAGTCATTGTCATTAAGTTGTTATTTAAATAAATTAATACAAGTTAAACCCGAATATTAGTGTGTTTTTCATTGTGTACCAGAGATACGAACTTGTAGATCAGTTTTCCGTAGACTGAAATTAAAATAAACAATATTTTCAACATTTTCAGATTTTTTACATTTTTAATCACTAAATTTATAACTCGAAAAAGTTCGCATGTCAAAATGTGCGACGTCCAAAACCTCGTATCAAAATTCTTTAATTTCAATATTATTTACATATTATTTGGTTTTCACATTTAACTATGTTTATGTTTGTACAATAAATAAATACTCAAATTGATTAAAAAATAAAACATAATAGTGTACAACAAAATTAGTTAAAAAGTATTGCCAGTAATATATGTCGTATTTGTCGAATGTTTGAAAGATATTTGTCTGAAAAATGAATCATCTTTGTTTCCTTACTGACGAAATAAAATAAAAAATTAAAAATTATATGCACATTTCAGACAGAAAAAAGTCTAAAAGTAATTTCACTGCAAAGTAAATTATGTTTGCGAAAGAAAATGACGCACATTTTGTGTGTCAAATTTTGGCATCTCAATTTGCCGCCCCTAAAAAATATATTTACTGCGAATAACACTACACAAGTGTGATTTTCCGATGGACTCCAAGACTTTAATCCCGACCTCATTTTATAGATTGCGTAAAGTTTTTGAGTTATTTCGTAAAACAAATATATTCTCGTATTCTCGATTCTCGTATTTTTCTATACACAAAAAATATATTGGTTGGTGCAAACAATAATGCAAACAAATACTTGAAGGTTTTGAACTATTACTTGCAACAAACAATTTAAATGATTTGAAGCAAATGCTTAAATTATCAATCGCAAACATCTATAACATTTGTACCAAACTATATACAATGTCTTTGTTGAAAAAATCCTCATTCCAAACCCTCCTAACATTCCCTTCCACCTCCTTTATCCCCTGGGCTGGATTAAGGTACCCGTGCTGAGAATCTAACTTGTCAATGGGCCCAGTTTAAAAACTTGCACTTTCGCTAGCGGAGGTATCGAACTTAGCTAGCCCCACCAGTATATAGCGGATCCCTATGCGGGTTCTCTATACTTCCCTGCAACTCGTGAACGACAAAAAACCAACAAACGAACCAAAATGTACGAACGCAAAAAAATTGCATGAAAGACCTGGCATATTCAGGAAAACTGGTATCGCCTCACCTGACAACCATGGAGGCGAATCACCTATGCTGACAGACGATGATAGCGAGGAGACGTTGATGAAAGCTCTTCCGTTCTTCGGTACCCTGCACATTGACAGTGATGAAGAGCAGCCGAACCCTCCCTCATAAGTCATCGCAGGCCCGGACACGGAAGAAGAGTTTCTAGCGGACTCCGATGATAATGATCGCTGTACCTACACTACTTGGACAGCAAAGTCTCTGTGGGGTCAAAGGCCGGAACAGGGAAGCTGCTCGAAAAAGGAGACACATGCTGAAGTTCGGGTTTGGGTCAGTGAGGACATGGACCGAGAACGATGACAATGAAATGATAATGAAAGGGGCAAAAAGTCATACCACCTGGTAGTGTAAATTAGTATGCACCACTACAAAACCGCAACGGACGACCTAATCCTTTTGACGGAAGATGATGTAGATGTGATGTTAGTTCAAGAACCCTGGATAGCCCATAACCAGAATTCAAGGGCTAAGATCGAAACAATACAATCTGCTTCACTCTACAAATGGAGGTAAGATAAGATGCTATTTTAGCTAGGAAAACATTAAATATTTTTTCCTACACAATTACAGTAATGATGACACGGTGGCAATACAGGTTGAAAATAACGTGAAAACGATAATTCTCAGTTCTATAGGCTGAACGAATATGACGAGAGTAGTCCGAGAACTCGCAGAATATGCGAACACACGTACCTGCCACTAATAACACTACAAGGATTTAATCTGGCATGAAACCTATCATATCTGGTTGATTTCGGTCTCCTTATTCTTGCTGCCTACGCAGAATTTTTCCCCTAGATTTTGCAAAAAACCGAGTCAAATTTGTAAAAAAGCATATGCAAACTTTATCACAAAATAAAATAAAAGCCCTGCCTTACGGATAATTGGCAAAACAAATCTGTGTAGAGATATTAGTTTTTAGAAAAAATCAAGAAGAAATTTGTATTACCAAAAAAGGTTGTCGAGAGAGTAATTTATCAATTTATCACAATTATCTAAGCTCTCTTAAATAAGCATTTTAATATTAGTTCGCAATGTTTTTGCTGTCAAAATTTCGAAAAAATGTTTTAAACTTTATCTTACTGAAATTTTTCGGAATATTTTTAGAATTTGTTTATGAAATGTTTGATTAAAATGGACGCAGAGTCATACAATTTCATGTTTATATAATGTAGTGGTGCTAGATGCAAAATCGAACGAAATTCTTGGTATCTGATATCCGCATTATCGGAAAACATGATAGGGAAAACTGCACTGCGTATTCTCCTGGTGTGTATTTGATTCGGCAAGCTTTAATGGGTTAAAAAAAAAATCATTTACACATCCGTCGTCAACGAATGCTTCTGAGCGACTGAACTGAAATTTTTAAAGTTTGACATGAAAAAAACTGCTACACCCTACAGCTACTCTTTATCTAATTTAAATTTATAATATTGTTGGACGCGGCTGTAGTAGTAATATATTTTTTCAATTCATACTTGTTTCGAAAAATATTTGCAAATCTGCCATTCATTAAAATAAAATGTTCAATATATATTACTACTACAGCCGGGTCCAACAATATTATAAATTTAAATTTGACATAGAGTAGCTGTAGGGTGACGTAGTTTTTTTGTCAAATTTTCAAAAATCAGTCGCTTAGAAGCATTCGTTGAAGACGGATGCGTAATAGATTTTTTTTAACCCATGAAAGCCTGCCGAATCAAATACACAGAAGGAGATTACGCAGTGCAAATTCCCCCCATCATGTTTTCCCATAATGCGTACATCAGATGCTAAGAATTTTGTTCGATTTTATATCTAGCCCCACTACATTATATCAGTATGAAATTGAATATCTCTGTGTGCAATTCCGTCCATTTTAATCAAATGTGTCATAAACAAATTTTAAAAATATTCCGAAAAATTCATAAAGTTTAAAACATTTTTCGAAATTTTGACAGCAAAAACATTGCGAAATAATATTTAAATGTTTTTTAAGAGAGATTAGAGAATTGTTATAAATTACTCTATCGACACACTTTTTTTGTAACACAAATTTCTTTTTGATTAATACCTGGACACAGATTTTTTTGACAATTATCCGTAGAGCAAGGTTCATATTTTATTTTGTGATTAAGTTTGCGTCTTCAACATGTCGATATCTTGCGATAACTTACGATATAAAGTACCATAAACGGCCTTTTATGCAACTTTGACTCGACGTATATTTGCAGAACAGTGTAATCAGCTGTGACGTCAACGCACATCAAATCCAGTGGGATATCAACCAACGAGGTGAGTCAATCTTTGAATTTCTTATACTCTCGGACGTTATCTTGGGTAACCCCACATTTCAAAATGGAGTAAGAGAGGAAATCCTTGTCCTGACTTTAGTCAATATCACTGAACTGATTAAGATCGAAGACGGGAAAGAGGCCTCTAAAAATCCTTTTCAAATTTAACTTCAAACCTAGTAAGCAAAAACCATTTAGGATTCCTGCAAAGACAACAAATGTGACGCAAACTGACAAATTATAAATAATTAATTGAAACCCTGAAAAAAGTGGCAAAACTGACAATTTGTGAAAATATGAAATTAGACATGGTTGTAAAAGAGCGGACTGAAGTCTAAAGCTCAACTCATCGCTCATTAACCAATAAATGAGCAAACTCAATCGCTAAAATAAGCTTGAGAGAAGAGAATTGAGCGTTAATCGGTCGCTTAGTCGAATTAGCTTGAGCAAAGTGGGTTGATCAATTGTCGATCGCTCAAATGATCTTGAGCGAAGAGGGTTGAGCGATTGTTGATCGCTCAAATAAGCTTAACATGCATTCATAAGAAATTATTAAGAAATTATTTACACAAAAATTGCTACTTAAAATAACGCAAATTCGTGAACGGTGTTGTAAGTAATTTTGTCTCATTAGACGTTATTCGACATTCATTGGCTGCATTCAGCGACCACAGAAGTTGTGAAACTGTTAAGTAATTTGTGCTTGAATGTTTAGTGAGTTGTCGCCATTTTTTCCATCAAAAAATTTGTACGCAGCAGTCTCGCAACTGTTGAGGTCGCTAAATGCAGTCAATACCATTATTGCAATTCCTTATAGATTTGCCGTAAAAATTAAATCGATTAAACATTGCAAATGTTGAGTTAGAAATAAGGAAAATTTAAAATGCTCTTTTGGCATGAGGTTAATTGAACAAACGTTTCAGTATTGCAACCAAAATACATTTGTTTTAACCTCATGTCATTAAAATTAACGTACCGAAATGTTAGTCCGCGCCATTTCCAAAATTTGACGTTTGTGCATTTGTTACGGCAACTGAGTACATTATTGTATCAACAATATAAACGACAAACGGCAACCTCATGTCTATCAGTTTGGTTGCCAGTTTCTTGCTAACTATTATGGATACATGCAGAAATAAAGAAACGTCAAAATTTTCACAACTCGCAAACAATAGGAAATTCATTAATTAAGTGTAATGCGAAATACATATGGGCTTTTCCTGGGGTTCCCGACGGGACATTCGTACGCTTAAAACTTTAATATCTCGAAGAAAATGGATGAATTTGCTTGATTTTTTTTTGTGCATGTAGTATAATAGGACTAAACATCTGCAAAAAATTATAGAATTCTATACGGTAGATAAAAAATACGGGACAAAAACGGAAGTAAATATCGAGGTGGATATTCCAAAAAGTCAGCGAATTTTGCGTACAAATGATTTTTTCGAAATATTTTAAAAAATAGTTGAAATAATGTGCTTTATTTGTATATTTACACCTTGTTCCTAAAGTTTATAGTTTTTTCATAATAAATCACAGAAAAATTCCGGACGGGACAAAAAATTCCGTAGAGAAATTATAAGTACGATTTTTATTCTAAAAATACTTTTTACATACAATATATTTTTTGAATTATCTCTAAACATAGCTGAGACAATTTACTTCATTTTTGTATATATGCACTTTGTTTCGTATAGAAATTTGCACTACGATATTTTGCTAAAAATAATTGTGTATAAGACAATATCAATAATCATTATTACGAATTGAAAAGTGATATACTATTCAAATTTCCAGTTTTTTTTTAAGTTTTTTAATTTTTTTTCCTTTTTTTGGAACTTTTTTTTATAGTTTTTTTACTGTAGTTTTACACTTTTGGTACTCAAAGTTCCAAACGGGACAGATTTCAATTAGCTGTCAAAAATTTTCTAAAATTAGTAGGACAATGATGTTTACATTTTTGGAAATGCCGAGGAAATTCTGCTTTGGAAACAGTGGATTCAACTCTTTAAAAAACTTATCAGTTTACTATGGTAATAAATGTATCTTTGTTCCGAACGGGACATCTAAAACCCTTATACAAAAATCAAAAATTTTCCGTTATTTTAATATGTATTATTTTTAAGTTTTAGAAATAATTATTAATGTTACCAGAAAAAACAGAAAATAATATAGTAATATAAGAAAATAATAATAGTCTTTAAAGTAAATTAATTTGGTTACTACATGAAAATACATGAAAAATTGGTATATTTACATATTTCATAGTTACGTTACTTTATGAGTATTTTTTTATACATTACCGTTAACGAAATAGAAATTTCTTTTCAGACATTTAGATTCAGAAATTTAAGATTCCAATTAAATTGTTATTTCAAAGATTTGTGCATTTTGAATTTTTCGGTCGTGGTTGACGTTTTTCTGGAAATGTCGATATATAAATATTAATAAAATAATGAATTAATGCAATACAAATTGCTCTTTAGCTAGTGAAATATAATATAAATAAAAAAAATGTCATCATATGTGGCAATAAAAATTAGTTTTGTTTTTTCTTTAATTATGGTGAAATAAAATTATAAATGTGTCGTTTCACACTGTTTTTATTTTTCATAGAACAGGAATTAGTAGATATACTTTTGAAATTGTGTGCGTAACATATTTACGCTTCTATACCACCGTACGACAAAATTCAACTTTTGGCTGCACACAATGAGAAAATCCTATTAACTTTAAAGTACGCTAAAAAATATAATACACGTGTATCCCAGTTTTTCTGGATCAATTCGTGAAATGATTTTATTTCCATTTCATTAATTTCACTTCATAGTTGAGACATCACTGAATATGAATATGAAAATGGTTTTCCGATATCAATTCTTTTACAGCTTTTATTTGCATTTAATAAATATGAATTGATTTTTAATATGTCTCATAGTACCATTTTAAATGGGAATAAAACCTTTAAATGAATTGATATTGTAAAATCGTTTTTATATCCATACTAAGGAAGATCTTTGCTACAAAATATGTGCTGCAAAATTTTTTTTGTTGTTTTTTTATTATGAAAATATGATTTGCATTTCGAATGCGAATAAAAACCGTAAACGAATTGATCTAAAAAATCTGGGTACACACAAAAGTTAATTTTAAGTAAAGCGATATGTTCGCTGTTGCTGTTGATAAAGAAGTGAAGTGCCCCATCACACCCGGAGGCAAATGTCACCTTTGACGTTGGTTCTTTCGCTCATCTATGCGAGTGTATGCGTGCGCCTGCCATGCGTTGGAGACTTTGTGTTGCCAACCACTCTAATGTTTCGCCTTATGTTGGTATAATGCGGCGTCATATGGTAAACTAATATCAGTTGATATTATATGGTAAACTAACCGTTAATTATCATCAGCTCCACTAACATGGTAAACTAACCGTTAATTATCATTTTCTCTACACACTCCTACATTCTCACACTCTTTTAATGATTTTTAATTTAAAAAAGTTGACTTTTTATAACTTGTTCCTTGTTTTTATTATCCCTGATGCACATATCGGATCAACAGAAAATTGAGTATTCCTTGTGATGCTTTTTAACATTGGTCAAATTTAATCTTCGGTCATAAACATTTTTTGGGTCTTATACTTTCAAAAAATAAGGTAACATCACGCATATGAACATCAAAACTTCATAATCTCTTGTCTAATTAGTACATACTTAAATATGGCTTTGAACAAATTTATAAATACCTAAATCCGTTAAATTTGTGTGCAACCAATGTCATTTCCACCGTTAAATAAAATGTTTAATCAATTCCACATAAAATGAAAATGGGCATCATGGATAAGAATAGCAAGGATAATACATATACTTACTTAAATGGCCCTTACAACCGTGGGTCGGTTTTGGCCGCTGAGATGAAGCCGCGTCAGTCGGATCTGCTTTGCGCGCGCTGACGTCAGTTAGAAATACCAAGCGTTGCCAGGTTGTCCTCAACTGGGTCTTTCCAACGCTGACTTGGACGCCCTCTTTTACGCTGTCCACCTTCGAGTTTCGATTCAAGCACCTTCTTGGCTGGAGTGTTTTCATCCATTCGTTCGACATGACCTAGCCAGCGATTGACTATATCAATGTCGTCGAATAACTCATACAGCTCGTGGTTCATCCTGATTCGATACTCACTAGCAAAGCAGATAGGGCCAAAGATTTTACGGAGAATCTTTCTCTCGAACGCTCCCAGTATTCTCTCATCGGTGGAGGCCAGCGTCCATGTTTCTGCACCATAAAGTAGGACGGGCATGATGAGTGACTTGTAGAGCGTTATTTTTGTCCGGCGAGAGAGGGCTCTGCTCCTCAATTGTCTACTGAGCCCAAAGTGGCACCTGTTGGCAAAAGTTATTCTCCGTTGGATCTCCAGGCTGAAGTCGTTGTTGCTGTTTACGCTGGATCCCAGATAGACGAAGTCCTTCACAATGTCGAACTTGTGGGTGTCAAAATCAGCTTTTTGTCCAAGACGCACGGACTCTTTTTTGCTTGTTGACACAAGGAACTTCGTCTTGTCCTCGTTCACCGTTAGACCCATTCGACGTGACTCTTTCTCCAATCTGGAGAATGCTGGAGTGTGCTCCTGCCAATGCATCTCAATCTCCTCATTCTCACGTCTTTCTGCCTCGCTTTTTTTACGCCAGAAAAGACGTCTATCGTCGGCATACGCGAGCAGCATGACACTTTTGTTGAAGATAGTGCCGCTTTGACGGAGTTCGGCAGCTCGAACTATTTTCTCCATCAATAAGTTAAAAAAGTCAGGGAGTCACCCTGTCTGAAACCTCGTTCGGTATGAAATGGCTCGGAGAGGTCTTTTCCTATTCTCACTGAGCAACGTGTGTTGCTCAGGGTCATCCTGCAAAGCCTTATAAGTTTCGCAGGTATACCGAACTCAGACATTGCGGCTTATAATCGTTCCCTTATCGGAGTGTCGAAGGCGGCTTTATAGTCGACTAATAGGTGGTAGGTGGCGATCTGTTTTTTTAGGGTCTTTTCCTGGATTAGGCGCAATGTGAAAATCTGGTCTATGGTGGACTTTCCAGGTCTGAAGCCGCACTGATAAGGTCCAATCAGTCTGTTGACGATGGGTTTCAGTCTTTCACATAATACGCTCGATAGAACCTTGTATGCGATATTGAGTAGGCTGATCCCACGGTAGTTGGCGCAGATAGTGGGATCCCCTTTCTTAAGAATTGGGCAGAGTACACTGAGGTTCCAGCCACTTGGCATGCTTTCATCCGACCATATTCTGCTTACGAGCTCGTGCATGCTCTCTATTAGCTCTTCGCCTCCGGTCTTAAACAATTCAGCAGGCAGGACATCAGCACCTGAGGCTTTGTTGTTTTTCAGCCGAGCAATGGCTGTTCTGACCTCGTCGTGGTCGGGTGGCGGAATCTCAACGTCGTCATCAAGTACTGGGGTTGCCGGTTTACTTCTCTATCGGTGGAATTGCGGTCATCATCACCGGTCAGCAGTCTAGAGAAGTGTTCCCTCCATATTTTCAGTGTGCTCTGGATATCTGTCACTAGATTTCCGTTTTCATCTTTACAAGAAGAGGCTCCGGATTTTGAACCTCCGGCTAGGCGTCTTATTTTCTCGAAGAGTTTTTGAGGCTCATTCCTGTCCCCATGCATCTCAATCTCCTCATACTCACGTCTTTCTGCCTCGCTTTTTTTACGCCTGAAAAGACGTCTCTCTTCCCTCCTCTTCTCCATGTATCGCTCCTTCGCAGCTCGCGTAGCTACTGACTGCAGGGTGGATTTGTACGCAGCGTCTTTCTCTGCAGTGGCCGCGTGACACTCTTGGTCATACCACTGATTCCTCAGGGGGCGTTGGAATCCAAGCAACTCTTCGGCAGCCGTACGCATAGAGCAGGAGATATGATTCCACTGCGCGCTTGTATCATCGAGAGCAGGAGTGCTTTGTCTAAGCAGGTGTGAGAGTCGAGTGGAAAAGGCTTGCGTTGTATGTTGTGATTGCAGCTTGCCGACGTCTAGCTTTCTCTGCGTTTGGTTCCGTACGTTCTTTGCAGCGCTTTAGCGTGTGCGGACCTTGGCTGCTACAAGGTAATGATCCGAGTCCATATTGGCACCTCAGATAGTGTGTACGTCTATCATGCTCGAAGCGTGCCTTCCGTCAATCACAACGTGATCAATTTGATTTCGAGTTTTTTGATCGGGCGACAACCATGTGGCCTTGTGGATATCGAAATGTTCGAATCTAGTGCTACTAACTACCATGTTTCGTGCTGCGGCGAAGTCGATTAGCCTCGTTCCGTTATCGGAAGTGTTGGCATGGAGGCTAAATTTACCGATTGTGGGACAATAGATGGCTTCTCTGCCCACCTTGGCGTTAAAATCGCCTAGCACGATTTTCATATCGTGGCGGGGGCAGCGCTCGTATGCGTTGTCTAGGCGGTCGTAGAAGCGGTCGTAGAAGCGCTCTTTTGTCTCGTCATCTTTCTCGTTCGTCGGAGCTTGTGCACAAATTAGGCTGATGTGGAAATATTTAGCCTTGATGCGGATTGTTGCCAGCCTTTCGTCCACGGGCGTGAACCTAGAGACAAGGTGGCGGAGTCTCTTGCCGACCACAAATCCACATCCAAATTCGTGTCTCTCCACATGGCAGCTGTAGTAGATATCACAGGACGCTTGTTTCGAACAGCCCTGTCCCGTCCATCGCATCTCCTGTATAGCGGTGATGTCAGCCTTATATTTTTCGAGGATATCTGCCAGTTGGCAACTTCCCTATAAAGGATCCGGACATTCCAGGTGCATATCCGTAAATCATGGTTCTTAAAACGTTTTCGTGGGTCGACATCGTTGTAATCGGTCGTTATCCGAGGCTTCTTTTTTGTTTTCATTGGGCGCATAGGTTTTTTCCCTGGTGGGACCCAAACCCAACGCACGAACCCTCACTCTGAGGGAAATACTCGCCACTCACTTTAGCCGACTTCTACACCGGGTGGTGTAGAGCGCCGTTTCCAGGGACTTCCACGAGGAGGACCTTTACCGAAGTGGAGGTGTCACCATTTGACAATTTGCCAATTCTGGTGACCAGTGAGTTGACTTGAGACGACACCGACAAGGATTGCGCTGGCTTCGCCATGTTGAAGCACTCAGACACGTTGATTTATTAGAAAACTCCTCTAGAGTGTGTTAAACCCGAAAGAAAATGCTTGTTAATGGACAGTTAACAATATTAGTGGAGTTGATGACAAATAATACTTTTTTTTTTAAATTAAAACAGGCAGGATTTCAGTACCCTTGATTAAAAAGTATTTTGATTTAGGTACTCCTTAAATTGGTGACGTGGACTACTTTTAAGTTAATTTGAAGAATGGACTTCTAAATAATAATATTTTTTTTTACATATTAACCAACATATTTACTGTATTCTTCTGAGTTTTTTTTATTAAAGTAATCTCAAAATTGGGTTAGATCTCCAGTGACTGCCAACAAATATAACACGCAGCTGAAATGGTGAGAGAGCTTGGCCGAAGTTATATACAGGACTGCAGCGCCAAACTATAATTACTATTTTAAGCTCAAAATTCACATGCATTTCCGATTATAATTTTTATGATGGGGGCAGATGCGTAATAAAGCAATCTATCGAACTGCATACAACAAATTTTGATGCAGTATGAATAGTGCGAGATATGCCAAAATTTAACTTTAAAAAACTGGAATAATAATGGAAGAATAATCACTTATATCAACTGCTGAATTTCTACAATTTAGCATTACCATGTTCACTCACGAAATGCACAAGTTCACTATCAAATCACAACTGAAGTGCGGCGCCCTTATATACTGCATGCATCAGTTCGACAAGCTTCGACATGTTTCGAGAACCATCTACTCGTTTCTTGAATGACGCGTGCTATTGGCATCTCATTCGCACTCATGTGTTTTAATGTGCTGATCTTCCATCTCTTTCTCGCATATTACTTAGTGCGCTGAATGGTCTTCCGTCTGTTTCTAACACATTGCTTAGTGGGCTGAATTGTCTTGTGTCTCATTTATGTCAGTGTAACACTGCCCTCCACCTAAATCAGTTCGTCCCCAATAGATGTTAATCCTCTCTATACGGCGCCAACTGTAGTACTTTCAGTTTTCGTTTAATGCCTGTAGTATTCTAAATCCGATACACGACATCGTTAATTCTTTTAATTATCTTGTATGGTCCTCCCCAGTGTGTTTGTAGCTTAGGGGATAAGCCTTTCTTCCTTTGTGGGTTATATAGCAAAACAAGTTCTCCTTCCGTAAATCCCACTGAATTTGTGCGCAAGTCGTATCTGGCCTTCATCTTATCACTCGAAAATTGTGTACGCTGCCTTACAAACTGGTGCACTTCGTTCATTTCTTCACTTTTTCTGGAAACATAATCGTGTACAGGAATTCCAGCTGAAGCACTCGCACCAAATCTTAAGTCTGTTCCAAAAACAATTTTAGATGGAGAAGCTGCTTTGGTATCTTGGTTCGATAAGCCATGAGGAATAATGGTATGTGTGTATCCCAATCTTTTCGATTGTTATCGACCACTTTTCTGAGATACTCTTCTAATATTCGATTGAATCTCTCCACCATGCCGTCAGATTGCGGGTACACATTGCGGGCAACTGCGAATCCAATCGGCGACTGAGTCTTGGCATCCAACCAATAAAAAGTTTCTTCAGCTTCTCGACAGTTTTATTAATGCCCAAATGACCACCACTAGATCCACCATGGTATTCCGCTAATATCTCTTTTATTTTTGACTTGGAAACAACAACAATCAAACTTCGAGTGGTGGTGTCATCTTCATTTTCCCATACGCGATATAAGCAACCGTCTTGTAGCTTTAAGCTCTGCCATTGTGACCAGTAAGCTTTAGTTATTGGACTGTCGGCAGATATATCTTCCAATGATAGTTTCTTTGCTGTTTTTTTGAACAATGATTTTTGTGAGATTGGGATCACTCTTTTGATCAATATGGTCCGGATTCCATATTTCTTTAGGTAAGACATTCAGCAAGCGAATGTCAATTATGTCTGATTTTTCTTCAGCTCTTAAGCAATGTCTGAATTTCAGTTTACACGGTCGCCGTGACATAGCATCTGATTTTCCTCCTGTAAGATGTTCGATGGTGAAATCGTATCCGTTTTCCGTATCAACTTGCATTCGTATCAAGTATAAATTTCTCACCTGGAATTGAATACGCAAGAATTGGTGCCGATTACAGTAGATCTTTTAATTTCAAAAACGCCCTTTCTTGATCACCGCCCCATTGAAATGCGAGGTTTTTTCTTGTCAACTCATTGGCAAAACCCGGAAAAATCGTCTGTAGAAAGTACATAGCCCCAAAAAGCTTCGGAGGTCATGTAAGTTCTGTGGTCTGGGCCACTTCTTTACGGCAACTATTTTACCGTCGTCGGTATGTACCTTATGTGGTACTTCTTCTTAAAAAGTGAGAATTTCTTTGGGCTAAGTGTAGACCTGCACTTTACATTCGAAGGAATACTTCCTATAAAACCTCTTAGATGTTCGTCA
This sequence comes from Dryomyza anilis, assembly GCA_951804985.1. Classification (NCBI taxonomy): domain Eukaryota; kingdom Metazoa; phylum Arthropoda; class Insecta; order Diptera; family Dryomyzidae; genus Dryomyza; species Dryomyza anilis. The sequence goes on along the minus strand of OX638133.1, from coordinate 50,193,646 downwards.
AAGTCCATGCCCATGACAATAATGAGCAATAACTTGTTTGACGAAGTACTTGCAGTAGGTCTTCATTCTCTACATCTAGTTTACGTACCTTTCGAGCTGAGCGACACAACGCATTTGCTGTCTCCTGTGTTAGTGCTATGGTAACCGTTTCCATAAATGTCACTGTTACACGTTTTGTCTCCGAATCACGTATGCCATCAACAAACGCATCGATCTAGCACATTTCTATAAAGTCACTCGATGAATCTGCATACGACAAGTGTGCAAGTCTCTCGACGTCGCACAGTGTGATATTTTCATAATCTAGGTGAACATAAATCGAATTTTAAAGTTACAGACTTGAAATTTTGCATAGAGAAGTTTTCTGGAAAAATGTTTCCACCTGTACTTGTCTCAAAATTGTTGCCATAAAATTGTTAAATTTTTGAAAGTAAAAAATACATTATTTTTAGAAGTTCATAAAATGAGTTAAACTTGCATAATATATTTATTAGAGCTGCATCAAAAGAATTTCATTATTCCTTCCACAAGAACGTTGAAAAATCTCCGTAAAAATGATATCCATACAAAACTGCATGTCCTTCCCCGCTGAAAATAATATACAGAACAACAAAAAAAAATTCAGAAGGACACCATCAGATATGACCACAATTTTGCAAACTGTGAATAAAATTAGATATATATATATATATATATATATATATATATATATATATATATATATATATATATATATATATATATATATATATATATACATACATACATACATATAGGAAATAATGTCCCATATCAAACAGAATTAAATTTTTTATTTTGAAATTCTTTAAATTGTTGTAAGAAGGGTTTTGAACAAACTTTATACCAAATGTATACCAACAAATTAAACTTATTTAATGTCTTAAAAAGTTTGCATTCTCAAAAATGGAAAAACACTACAACTTGTAAAGTATGGAGCATGTGATCTTAGGACACGAATACTTGCCTATTCAAACAATTTTACGTTTTGAAAATATTATCAAGTTTGTTTGGCGTTTTCGTAGAAACCATATTTTTCAATTTTATTTCATGTTCATTTTCGGCTTAATGGGACATTTTTCTACAAAATATGCGAAAAAAGAAATCAATTGAAAATACTTTTTTTTTGCATTTTGTCCCCCTAGATATGCAAAATATCACACTGTGCGTCGGCTACATATGCTTGCAATGTCTCACCATTCCTTTACATTCGGCCCTTTAGTTCCATGCAATAGTTCTGTTTCATGTGATCACTGCCTTATTTGCGCTGCAATGCACCTATAACAGCGGTGTAACTGCTTCTATCACTTTCTGAAATAGTCTGCAATACATCAGCTGCACCTCCTTTAAGTGCTACAATCTGCGGTGTTGCCATCTCTTCATTGTTCCATCGATTACTTACAGCGATTGTCTCAAATTGAAGCTTAAAAATGTTGAACGCTATGGTTCCATCGTAAATTGGCGACTTCTAACGAAAGATCTAACGAAAAAACTCTCAAGAAATACCGCACACTGCACTGTGGGATAGAAGTCAACTCTAGCTCGCCGTAAATACAGTTTTGCTCCAATCTTAACGAAACTTTACACTAAGCATACATGTTCTATGAATAGATTTAAATTTGAAAATTATCCAGATTGGTAAATTTCCACGCCCACCTGACATATAATTGAAATGTTAAAACGACTATAACTTTTGTTTGGAATGAGATATTTTGTTTATAATTGGTATTAAGATACATACTGTAATTGCACATGACCATTCTTAATATGGGCGTAATTGACCAACTGCCACACCTACCAATCTTTTTAAACTATATAACTTGATCATCGTAAGAGATATTCTGATAATATTAGGTACTATGCGATATGTACGCAATTCTTAACTATCATACCAAATATGAGCCAGTTTTGTCAACTATAATGACAGAAGAGGCAAAACTGACATATTAAAGTAACAAACTTTAAATTATTTTACGATTTTCGTACTTTTCTCATCACATCAACTCATTTTAAATGACGTGTGGCAAACTAATGCAGGCATGTTTAACACCATTAGAAAGAATACATTATGCCTGTAAAAAGATTTATGAGAGCATTTTGAAGCTTTTTTTTCCATGTCTACTTTTGAATAAAAAATACGTAATTGTTTTATGTTTTTGACAGATAATCAGGAAAAACATGAATAGTCATTTGAAATTATTGATACACAAGATGATAGTTCTCTCAATTTCAGATAATATAAAACTAACACTCTTGATGTGGAGTATATATTGAAAGAGATATGACAGTTTTAATGTAACCTATTTTTATACCCTACACTAAGAGTGAAAGGGTATATTCAGTTTGGTACGCCGTTTGTAACACCCTGAAAAAAGAATCTCCGGTATGGAAAAATATATATATTCTGGATCAGCATGACCTGGAGAGGGAATGTCGATATGAAGCAACCGGATCGCAATGATGAAGGTTATTCAAATGAATCTGCACCATAGCATAACGGCTCTACGGACTACGTAACATACAATGCTACAGACATCAGAACACTTAGAACATGCATTCTTGCAAAAAGAACTTTAAAACCAATACTTTTGACTCAGTTCAGTAATCCAGATCAAACATCGATAAGATAAATAATAAACCCGTAATTATAGCATCGGCTTACTTCCAGCACGCCAAAAATAGTTAGACAGCTTGTCAAACACGCAAATAAAGAAAAGATAAACGCGATAATAGGATGTGATTCGAATGCGCATCATACTCTCTGGGGAAGCACAGACACAAACCACAGAGGCGAGCCTGTCCTAGGTTATATGATAAAATACAATCTTGCCATCCTAAACAAAGGCTCTGAGCTAACGTTCGAAACCAGAAATAGAAGGAAGTACTAGATATAACACTTCAGACGCGTTCTAACATCACATGACCAGAGGGCTGGAAGGTGTTAAGTGAAATGAGTTTTTTAGACCATAAGTATATCGAATTCACAATCAATACAGAGAAACAAAATGACTACCTATATAGAAACCCAAGAAAAACGAACTGGGCGGAATTCATAAACATAGTAAGAAAATCTAAAATAACTAGTTCACAAAGACAAACAAGTAACGAACTTGAAATAGAGCGCACGATAAACTCCATAAACTCCACCCTTGAGCATGCCTATCACAAGGCATGTCCACTGATAAGGATTAAAAAAAATAAAAACCAACCTTGGTGAAACCCTCACCTCAAAGCCCTGCGTACAGAGGTGAGGAGAACGTTCAATACTGTTAGAAACATAACCGACAATCATAGTGGGAACATACAAAAAACTATTAATTAACTTAAAGAGAAAACTTAGGAAAGCAAAGCGAGATCTCATAAAAATGTAATAAATGAGCTAAACAGCATAAAAGACACTTCTAGACTCAGGAAAATTCTCTCAAAACAGACACATGTTCCTTGCAATATAAAAGATTCTAATGGTGTATGGACACACACACCAGAGGAAACACTGAAAGTTCTTCTGCAGACCCACTTTCCGGGATGCGAACAACTAACACAACAAATCAACGAAACAAAGACATACACACACAACCACCGAGTCAATAACGAAGACGAAGTGAGAAACATAATCAACCTCCAAAAAATTTAATGGGTTATGAACACCTTCTCCCCATACATATCCCCGAGATTGGATGGCATCTGTCCAATGTTGTTACATAAGACATGTAACCTAATAGGCCCAATCATGGTAACGCTATTCCAGGCGTGTCTACACCAAAAATACCTACCAACAATGTGGAAAGAAGTGATGGTAGTATTCATACCTAAAGCAGGGAAAATACAGCACTCCTCACCCAAGGATTATAGACCTATATGCCTATCCTCCTTTATGCTTAAAACTCTAGATAGAAAATTAGACAACCTTATTAAAGCAAAGTTACCAAACCTAAACTTTTCATGCAATCAACATGCATATCTTAAAGGCAAATCAACTGAAACCGCGCTCCATGACGTAGTCTCCCATATTGAGAAATCCCTTAAATTCAAGGAATACACACTGGCAGGTTTTTTAGATATATAAGGTGCCTTCAACAACATCTACTCTACAGCCACCGAAATGCGCTAATAAATGTGCAGGTAGAAAACGGCTTAGTAGCATGGCTGATGGAAATGCTAAAAAGCCGTAGAATCAATGCAAATATTGGGCAGTGTGCCATAAAAGCAAGAGCTAGTCGGGGAACTCCTCAGAGAGGAGTTATGTCCCCAACACTCTGGATACTAGTCCTGAACAAGATTCTAATAGAATTAGAAAACACAGTTATCCACGTGGTGGCATACGCCGATGACTTGGTAATCCTGTCGACAGGAAAATACATAGATACAGTGTCCAACGTTTTAGAAACCTCTTTAAAAAAACTGACGAGATGGGCAAAGACAAGTGGGCTAAACATAAACCCATCCCAAACGGAACTTGTACTATTTACAAATAGAAGAAAAATCACAATATTTCTGCTACCCATACTAGAGGGGACCATGCTTAACCTGTCGAAAAGTGCAAAGTTCCTAGGTATTAATATATTGGATGTACACGGCCATAGTACGCCCCATACTGAGCTACGGTAGCATAGTATGGTGGACAGCCCTTGAAAAAAATGTAACACAACTGAACTGGAAAAACTGCACAGAACAGCCCTTATAAGTATAACAGGAGCACTGAGAACAACTCCGACCGCGGCATTAGAAGTTATTCTAAATATAATGCCAATAGACCTTTTCATTAAAGGTGCTGCATCAAAAACAGTACTGAGACTCTCTCATTCAACAGACCTAAACAGACTGTCACACGGACACTCCACAATAACTCGTCAATTTATGTCGACTGCTCCTGTAGCAGACTATATTACACCTTACATTGACTTAGAAAAAAAGAATAAACGTAGTTTTTCCAACAAGGGAACAATGGACTCAAAACAAGGTCATAAATATGTATGAAATAAGTGTCTATACAGACGGGTCCAAGATGGTCACGGGAACTGGGTGTGGGATCTTCTGTGTAGCCCTTCAAGTGGAAAAATCGATAAAAATAGGAAACGACTTCTCCATATTTCAAGCGGAAATATATGCCGTGGCTGTGGCGGCCAGATTACAAGCAATGAATGAACTATCGACAACCGATATTATAGGCCTTACAAAATAGGAATATAAGATCTGAAGTAGTCAGCCGTTGTCGCAGAGAGCTTCAGGTTCTCAACGAGCAACACTATTTAAAACTGTGCTGGGTACCAGGTCATTCAGATATTCCGGGTAATGAAAAAGCAGACGAGTTAGCCAAGATAGCAGCAGAAAAAACTAACGAATACATTGACAGTAGTGTAAGATCACCTATGGCGGAATACAATATACAGATCACAAAAACACTTGAGAATACTAGAAATACGAACTGGGTTAGATCAAACACGGGGCAAACGACAAAAAAACATGGAACCATCTTGATAAAGGTCACAGTACTAGTATTCTAGAATTACACAAAAGTGAATTAAGACTACTAATAGGGATAATAACAGGACACTACATGCTGGGAACCCACTTAAGTAGGATGGGTTTTCAGGTAAACGACATTTGCAGGTGGTGTGGGGATAGTGAAGCAAATGAAGACAGCTACCATTTTCTCTGCCAATGCCCAGCAATGGCTCGAATAAGAAATACATTTCTAGGCTCTTTTTTCTTTTAGGAACTAGAAGAGATCCACGAAGCGCCCCCAATGCAGATAACGAAGTTCGTTAGGGCATCAGGATGGCCCCAAAAGGGAAGACACGAACCCCCTTCTTAACACATATTCTTAAGAAGAAAAAAAACGTGTAATTAGATCTAAAATGGAATTATATAAAATTAAATATTACTCACCTATGGATATATTCAATAAAACAGAGGAAACACAATGGACCAAAAATGGTCTCAGTGGGTTGGTAAGCGTCAAATATCTTTATATATTTGCTTTGTCAACATACTCACTACCTAACCTAACTTATATATCTAAACTGTCTGAACAAGAAAATTGGCATGATCGGGCTATTGTGATCTGAGAACCGATCTATAATTTTGATAATCCTAACTATCATAATAACACTTACTTTAAAATTTCTCATGTGATCTAACCTTCCTAGCTGGTTATTTCTTGAAAAGGACTTGTTTAATTATTTCACTTTAAGTAAGCCTACAGAATGATTTTTTCACTAGGTTGTATCATTTTTTGTTTGTTTTTTAGGTTCTCATAAATTATTTATAAAATGACATATTTTTAAACTTTCTGCAACAAAGTTTAATTTCTGATTTTCGGCGAGCTATACTAAGCATCTGTCCCATAGTGCACTGTGGGGAAGAGAGTTTCATGTCACATTTGAAGTTTTTATTTTAATTAATTGTAAATAAATATAAACAAACAATTTTGAAACATTAGAATTTTATTTCGTTTTCAGTTTTAAAGACTTATGCTCGAATCACACGATTGAATAAACAGTCAACTTTTGAACCAATTTTCAAATAATTTTAATATCAATCGTGTGATTGCCCAATTTTTGTATGGAAAATTAGGCAATCACACGATTGATATTTAAATTGTTTTGAAAATTGATTCAAAAGTTGACTGTTTATTCAACCGTGTGACTGAATTTAAAAGACTGATTTGAATAGGTTGCATTAGAAGTATTGAATTGAAACTTTCTGACAGCTAATCTTATATCAACCGAGCTATTGGCTAAAATAAATTCATACCACGTGGATGACGCACAAGGTACACGTACCAAGTTTGGTTCTTGGCAAATATAACAGTTTTCGCGTCTCGTCGAATTGCGCTCGAAAGTCATAAAATATCCCGGAGCTCCTAAAAACATCATTTAATTTTCAAGACATTCGTAACTTGCAGTACGTATAATTTATTTCGATATGGAAGGGCCTTAATCGCAAGCAGACGTTGTCGAATAAATATTTTTGGTGTTTTCGTGGAAAAACAAAACTCCAAAAATATTACATATGTTTGGCGCGACCATTGAGTATATTATAAACATTTTTTTTGACTTAAATGACAGATAATCATTATATTAATATTTACGAAGACATTCATAACAAAAAAACATTATTAATAATCATAATTTTGTAATATCTCATACTAAACACTCTAAGGTACAGGTGTACCATCTCCGCCATTAACATAATATAAGTTCTTCAGTCACATAAAGGTTAAATAACATCGTTATTAACAATCACTTAAAACAACTGCTGTATACTACAATTTAGCTTAACAATGTTCACTCACGAGATGCACTAGTTTACTATCAAATCACAACTGAAGTGATGTGCCTCGGATGCAGCGCACTTATATACTGCATGCATCAGTTCGACACGTTTTGACACGGTTTGACATGCTTCGAGAACCTTCTACAATATTCGTAGATGCTACATATTATTTGCATCTCATTCGCACTTATGTGTTTTAATGTGCTGATCTTCCACCTCTTTCTCGCACACTGCCTCAATGCGCTGAATGATCTTCCGTCTATTTCCAACATATTGCTTCAGTTCGCTTAATTGTCTTGCGTCTCATTTAAACTTATTCATTGCTTGCAATGGGGCAAATTACATCTTTTCGTAACAGTATCATATTCCTATGAGTATTTATATAGAAATAAGGAAATTAATACTACGTTCGCATGGTTTTCAAAAAACTTCCCCCAGAGAATGTAAAATCGAGTCATAAATAAGTCATACCCCTAATGTACAGTATTTTTGATAGTCAGTTTACACTATGTGCTCGATAACCATTTATCATTTTCTTCTCTACGAAAAAACGGTGACAATTCTTCTAAAATTAGCTATCACGTGACTGGTGAAATGAGGAATTGTCACTGTTTTAGTCCAAAGGTATGCATAATGAAGACTTTTCGTAATCATTATTCATGTTCTGAGACTGGTACCATTGGTACCAACTGAGGACTGGATCATCATGACCAGTTTTGTGTTAGGTCTAAAGGTCTTCATCCCCTTCCTAGCACAACGACGTGCTAAAGTTGACGGTTGATTTCATATAAAAGTTAATTATCTCCGAGAAACCAGTCAGGTGCCCAGTCTAGTACCACTTCGTTTTTCTGTAGGGCAGTGTGAATTACCCTTAAACAACTGGTCACGTGACTGGTGAAAAGATATCTGTCACTGAACTGGTTAAAGGTGTACATTAGACGGATTCAAAATCCAAAAATGTTTCACTCTGCGTTGACTTTCTGAAACTACGACCTCTAAATCTGAGAACAAGCATTTAAAAATAAAATTAATCCTGGGATGTTGCTCAAAGAGCTTAAAGGACATTTTTATACCCTACACTAAGAGTGAAAGGGTATATTCAGTTTGGTACGCCGTTTGTAACACCCAGAAGGAAGCATCTCCTGTATGGAAAAGTATATATATATTCTTGATCAGAATGACCTCCTGAGTCGATTTAGCGATGTCAGTCTGTCTGTCCGTATGTATGTCCGTCTGTCTGTTGAAATCCCTACTACTTAAAAAATTGAAGAGTTAGATGAATGAAACTTATAATTTAGATTACTTATTATCTACGCTGTATGTGCGAAAAAATTGGCGAGATCGTCCATTGTCACCTATGATCTGCCCACTTATATTCAAAACCTCATATAAAATTTACATCTACAGATCAATTTTACTGTATACGTGCTTAGGTAAACTTTTTTTTGACTTCATGCTCAAATACATGAAAATAATGTTTTCCCGCGAAACGACTTGTGGTTCCCAACAAAAAAAGTCAAATTCGGTACACCTACCCATTTGTAAATATGGGTATCGAATGTATGGAAATTCTTTTGCGAATGAAAGTTTGTTGTTATTTTCAGAAATTTTTTTTACTGGTGACCTATATACCACTTTGAACGGTAACCACACATATGTGTAGGGTACTAATAGTCGGCTTAGGCCGACTATAATTTTGATAATCCTAACTATCACAATAACACCTACTATAATATATCCCTACCTTAAAATTTCCGATGTGATCTAACCTTCCCAAATGGTACTTTTAGCAACCATTTTCAATTAAATTATTTTTGCTTCAAGTATATAAAATATATCACTACATTTTCTTTTTTACTTAATTTTAAATCATTTACTAAAATTATGATTTAAAAATGATTAAATTTTAGTTAACCGTTATAGTTTCATAGATTGCCATACACATAAAATGTTGACATTATCTAACTATAGTAATTTTAACAGTCGACATTTTTGTAATTTTATTCGAACGAGTTTGGAATAACATTTTTGTATTATTGCATATTATCGTTAAAATGATATGTCACAATAATCTTTTCATATATCGTCTTATTAGTAGATAGTAAAATTATGCACACTTTAGTGTTAATTAATGACACACTAATTTATTTTATACAGTAACAACTTCGGCCGAAGTTCTATCCAGGACTGTAGCGCCAAACTATTATTATTTTTATTAACAATTCAATCATATATATTTATTATTTAAGTATTTTAAAATCTGTGTTGTTTACAATTCAATAAAATTTTCAGAATGAAATTTGAAAAACCAATTTTTGATTGAATAAAAAATATTGAAAATTATTAAAACACAAGTCGTATGTGTAGAAGTACACTACACATACACCCCTCCAGTGTAACGAAATATGTCAAATTAAAATCAATAAATATTATTAAAAGTAACCATTTTTGGTTTAATTACACTGTTCTACAAGGATTTTAATCTGTAATGAAACCCCTCAATTCTGGTTGATGTCGGTCTACTGATTCTTGCTGCGTACTCAGAATTTTCCCTATACGTCGAGATTTTGCACAAAATCGAGTCAAAGATGCAAAAAAGGCCGTTTTTGGTACTTTATATCGCAAGTTATCGCACTATTTGGACATGTTTCAGTTGCAAACTTTATCACAAAATAAAATATGAACCTTACCCTACGGATAATTGGCAAAAATAATATGTGTCCAGATATTAGTTTTTGCAAAAATTCAAAAATAAATTTGTGTTACCAAAAAAGTGTGACGAGAGAGTAATTTATCACAATTCTCCAAGTTCTCTTAAAAAACATTTTAATATTAGTTCGCAATGTATTTGCTGTCAAAATTTCGAAAAAATGTTTCAAAATTTATTTTACTGTAATTTTTCGGAATATTTTTTAAAATTTGTTTATGAAATATTTGATTAAAATAGAGGGAATTTCACGCAGAGACATACAATTTCATACTGATATAATGTAGCGATGCTAGATGCAAAATCAAACAAAATTCTTAGCATCCGATGTACGCATTATGGGAAAACATGATGGAGAAAATTGCACTACATAATCTCCTGGTGTGTATCTGATTCGGCAGGCTTTAATGGGTTAAATAAATTAAATATACATCCGTCGTCAACGAATGCTCTGGGTGACTAAACTGAAAATTTTGAAAATTTGACATGAACAAAAATAAAAATACGACACCATACTCTTTATCGAAATTAAATTTATAATATTGTATGGACGCGGCTGTAGTTGTAATATGTATTGAACATTTTATTTTAATTAATTTTTATAAAGATTTCGAAGTATTTTTCGTAACAAAGGTGAATTGTGAAAAAAAATAAAAATAAAACTAATCAACATAAATGGAATTTTATGTCAATTTTCTAGCCATTATTACCTTGATAACCGACACTTATAGATCACTTTTATTTAGTTTTTCAAAGTGAAATGTCACTAGCCGCTTCAACTGACAGAGCTGGTGATTTGAAAAATCACATGAGCTGAACTGAATCTGGATATTAACTGAGAAAAAGTCATTCACTTTGGAGTACTAAATAAAACAACACGAACTAAACAAAACACTTAATTTATATGTTTTCAGTTTTAATATCTGCATCGTTTAAGAAAATTTTATCGAATGACATAAAATGTTTAACTAAACGTGTAATGTAAACGAAACATTTTTTAAAAATATTGAAATCTTTTTTGAAACTCAAAAATGTTAAAAATATGAATTTTGTTTGATTAGAAATTTAATTTTCGTAATATAAGAAAAGCTTACTTCGCATTAAATGTCAAACAATGTCTATGTTGAAAATATACATTAAATATTATTCTCATTTAGAGTTCAAACGTTGCGCGACCAATTTTATTATTACTTTATTATTATGATTAAGGCATATTTTATTTTTATTTTTTCACAATTCATCTTCGTTACGAATAATACTTCCAAATCTTTGTAAAAATTTATTAAAATAAAATGTTCAATACATATTACAACTACAGCCGCGTCCATACAATATTATAAATTTAATTTCGATAAAGAGTAGCTGTAGGGTGTCGCATTTTTATACCCTACACTAAGAGTGGAAGGGTATATTCAGTTTGGTACGCCGTTTGTAACACCCTGAAAAAAGCATCTCCGGTATGGAAAAGTATATATATTCTTGATGAGCATGACCTCCTGAGTCGATTTAGCGATGTCCGTCTGTCTGTCTGTCTGTCTGTCTGTCTGTCTGTCTGTCTGTCTGTCTGTCCGTCTGTCCTTCTGTCTGTCTGTTGAAATCACGATTACAGAAAAAGTAGAAGAGCTAGAGCAATGGAACTTGAGATTTAGATTACTTATATATCTAAGCTGTCTGAAAATTGGCGTAATCGATCTATTGTGATCTGAGAACCGACCACTTATTTTCAAATACGTCATATAAAATTTATATCTACACATCCATTTTACTGTGTAAGTGCTTAGGTAAACTTTTTTGATCAAATATATATTGACTCATGCTCAAATACATGAAAATAATGGTTTCCGTCGAAATGACTTGTGGTTCCCAAAAAAATTCGAAATTCGGTACACCTACCCATTTGTAAATATGGGAATCAAATGAAAGGAAATTCTTCAGCGATGGAAAGTTTGTAGTTATTTTCGGGATTCGTATACCCTGGTGACCTATATACCACTCTGAATGGTAACCACACATATGTGTAGGGTATTTAAAGTCGGCTTAGACCGACTATAATTTTGATAATCCTAACTATCATAATAACACCTACTTTAAAATTTCCCATGTGATCTAACCTTCCCAACTTGTTTATTTTTGTTCATGTCAAATTTTCAAAAATTTGAGTTTAGTCGCCCAGTAGCATTCGTTGACGACGGATGTATATTTGATTTTTTTTAACCCATTAAAGCCTGCCGAATCAGATACACACCAGGAGATTATGTAGTGCAATTTTCTCCATCATGTTTTCCCATAATGCGTACATCAGATGCTAAGAATTTTGTTTGATTTTGTATCTAGCACCGCTACATTATATCAGTATGAAATTGTATGTCTCTGCGTGCAATTCCCTCTATTTTAATCAAATATTTCATTATCAAATTTTAAAAAATATTCCGAAAAATTACAGTAAGATAAATTTTAAAACATTTTTTCGAAATTTTGACAGCAAACACATTGCGAACTAATATTAAAATGTTTTTTAATAGAACTTAGAGAATTGTGATAAATTACTCTCTCGTCACACTTTTTTGGTAACACAAATTTATTTTTGAATTTTTGCAAGAACTAATAACTGGACACAGATTTTTTGTGTCAATTATCCGTGCGAAATCCCGGATATGACAAAGAGTGAAGTTTCTTGAAAACTGAGTTTCTGAGAGGAACAAAAGGTCGTGTTGAATGACTGGATACATCGCACCAAATTTTGATATTAAGTACTGGTATATTAATTTCTTTTAGATTACACTTAGAAGTTTAGAGGAAATAAGAGTTTTAAGTGTTTTCGTCCAATTGTTGTTCTGCATTTAATGTTTGAAATTTAATGTCTTGACTTGTAATTGAATCAATCTCGGGAATTCGAGAAAGTGTATCAACAACAATATTTGTTTTTCCAGTTATATATTGTATGTTATCTGTAAATTGTGCAATGTATTCTAAATATCGTGATTGTCTTGGTGATCTTTTGTCTTTGAGTTTAAAACGTATGTTAATGGTTTGTGGTCTGTGTATACTGTAAAAATTCGTCCTTCATGAACATGTTTGAAATGTTTAATCGCGGTCTCAAGGTCTCTATCGAATGTGGATTATTTAGTAGATTGTTGTAAGATAGCACCTACTACTACATTAGAAGCATCAACTACAATTGATAATTGTGCAAATGCGTCAAAAGAGTATTTTTTAGCAAATAGGGATCTAACACTTTTAAATGCTTTTGTTGTATCGTCTGTCCATTTCAATTGTTTCTGTTTGCTTTTGTTTGCTAAAGGTAAAATGTTATACAATGGTGAGAGTTCTTTAGCTATCATAGATATATAGCGATGATAGTAGTTCATACCAAGGAATTTTTGAAGTTTATTTACTGAAACTGGTTTTTCAAAGTTTGAAATAATTTCAATTCGTTTTTCAGATGGTTGAATTCCATTGGTTGAAATTTGATAACTTAAAAAATCTAAAGATGTTATACTGAATGTACATTTTGTCAGTTTGATGTTTAGTCCATATTCCTCAAGTCGTGTAAAAATAATTTTTAGATGTTCGATGTGTTCACTCTCACTTCCGCTGGCAACTAAAATATCATCTACATAAGTAAATACAAAATTGAGGTCAAAAAATTCATCATTAACGAAACGTTGAAAGGTTTGAACGCTATTTCTTAAACCGAATCGCAAACGTACAAACTCAAACATACCAAATGGTGTTGTTATAGCAGTTTTGTGTATATCTTCATCATATTATAGTCAGGTTCATTACTGAAACCTTTATATTTTTTTAGTAAGTTTAAATTTAAATGCAATTTAAGTAAAGAAATGTCACAACATTTTGTTGAACCATTTGGTTTAATATCAACTAAAATTTCATATTTTTCTAAAAAATTTCAACCAATTATTGGAGTTTTAATATCTGCTAATATAAATGCAAAATGGAGATTACGTCTTAAGCCTAGATCAACATTTAAAAGTTTGAATCCATAGGTTTGAATCGTGGAACCGTTCGCTGGTGATAAGATCAAATCTGAATTTCTCTTGAAACTCTTAAATAGGGCAGCAGGAACGACTGATACCACAGCTCCTGTATCGATAAGAAAACTTAGTTTATTTTCTTTATCAAATACAAAGAGGCGGCGAGTTGCTTTATTAAATCCATCATTCGTCACCGTCATGAGGGACGACATTTTTTTAAATTGGTCAAATTATTAGAATTATTATTATTAAAACTACATTGTTTTATACACTTAGTTGCATTTATTCCAAAACGAAAATGATACCAATAAAAATTTGATTGTCGGGAATTAGATTTTGACCGTTTTCTAGAGAATCCGCGATGGCTTAAAATTGATCTATCTTATGATCTTGCTCTTGCTTTTAATTCTGCTACTTCCAAAGTGAATTGAGAAAATTTTGACAGAGTGTAGTTGTAAGTTGTGTTAGATTCTGCAAACATTGTTCCATCAAATTTGTTGAACTACTTGAAGTATCTTTTGATAGCAATCTTTCCTTCGACATTTTTAAAACTACAAGACATCAAACTAATTTGTAATTGTTGTGGTAGTATACGAAAACACAACTTAAAAAGTAAATCGCGACAATCATTGAATCAGAACCTACCAAGAACCTACGCTCATTCAGACGGTTTTGCGATCTCCTAATTGAGATGAAGAGAATAATTGTTCTAATCTACTCTCTTCACTAGAAAACCTTTCGCAAAGAAAATTTTTAAAATTTTTGTATTAGTATTAGTTGGTGGTGGATTCTGAATTATGTCGAGAATTTTGGTAATCACTTTTTGTGGAAGAGATAACAAAACATTTTGCAATTTAGAACAATCAGCGGAAATATTTTAAATTAAAAATTAAATGTCTACGAGAATGAACCACGCTTCAGGACTTTCTGACCAAAATTGTAGCAACTTAATAGACCGATTGTTGGATTGTGTAATAAAATGTGTAGGATTTGTTGAGGATGTAATTGTTATAGGTGGTTGTGAGAAGTAGCATTGTGAAGAAGTAGTAGGTGTAGAAGTGGTTGATGTTGGGTTATTGTCATCATTACAATTATTTGATTTTCTTGTGTGAATGATCGTGTAAGCACCATACTATATTTAATTCAATTAAAGTTTAACTTTTAAATTGATATATGATGTTAATCTGGAGGAAAATTAACAATTTATTTAAAAGATATCAAATATGATCTTAATACTAATAATTTATAATTAAATAAAAATATGTATTGTATTAATGTAAGTGTAATAATAACGCTTATCTGGTGTCTGGGATGATGGATCGATGCACGATTTATTGATGTACGATTAATGAACCAGTTAACTGAAAATTTAGCAAGATGAGAGTGGTGTAAAATCTTTTGATGTGAATTCAGGCAACGATCGATGATATACCATTATATCAAATACAAATAGTAATGTTTTTTTTTTGTGGGACACAGCACTCAGACAGGGTTATATCCATTGTGCTGTGACCCAGTTCCCTGGTTTTTAATGATACTATTGTGTGATAAAGAGTGAAGTTGATCCTTGTCTGTGCCAAAGATCTGCCTTCTAATTCTAGAAAAGGCTGGACAGTCACAGAGATAGTGCTCTGTGGTGCCAGTTTCTTCGTAACAAGCAGAAAATAAGGCGCTTTCAGCCAGGCCGATTGCGTTCATGTATTTTTCACATGCGTTGTGTCCCGTTAGAAGTCCCGCCAGTTTTCTACACTCCTTTCTACTTAATGAAAGTAGAAACGAGGCCGATCTTTTGGTTATCGTCGTTGTCATGAGTTTGGAGAATCTGCATTTCGTCTCATTCAGCCATCTGCTCTGGTGTGCAGAGGCGACCCATGAGATGATTACGAATTTTCTCGTAGATGCAGGTAGTCCAAGCACAGGTTCTGGTCCAAATGGATTATCCTCAGATCCAGCACGTGCTAGTTCGTCAGATGTTTCATTGCCCGAAACTTCTTAAAGGCCCTGCACCCAAATCAGTTTCAGTGTATTGTATTTACCAACACAATTGAGACGTGATCTGCATTGACGTACAATTTTGGATGTGATGACCGGGTTGCTCAAAGCCATAAGAGCAGCCTGACTATCGCTGCAAACTGATATAGCTCTGTTCTGCCATCTATTATCCGCAATGTAGTCCATAGTCCAAGTATAGCATAAACTTCGGCTTGAAATACCGATGCATTGTCGCCTAAGGCGAAGTGAAGTCTGCGGTCATCCGGTTCCACAAACACTCCAGCACCTGATCGGTTCAGGAGCCGTCTGTGAAAATGCGGTGTGACCCTCTACATGGCTCACAATCAGGCGTTAGCCAGTCTTGAATGTCAGGTTGGCAGACCTCAAAATTTCGTCTTGGTAATATTTCTGTTATCATTGCATCAGAGGGCATCTCCAGTAGACAGGTGTCTAATGGAGTGTCAAGTGCAATGTCAGAGATATTCCAGGGAACATTAAACCAGAAACCACCTCGTTTTAGTCTCCAGCAGCCTTTGATGGCTTCGCCTCTGATGAAGATGTCAAGTGGTGGTAGGTTTAAGATTGCATTCAGTGCTGGACCAGGTGTAGTGGGAAAGGCACCTGTAACACACAGACACACGGTTCTCAGAATCTTGGCGAGACTAGTTGTCACGCACTTTCGCGACAGCTGGTTCCATCAGACTACCGATGCATATGATATCATCGGTCTTATCATTGCCGTGTAAATCCATAAGGTTTTGCTTGGCGATAGTCCCCATGTCTTCCCAAAAATTCCTCTGCATTGCCAGAAGGCATTGCAGAGGAATTTTATTTTTAACTTGTTTAGTCCAAAGTAATAGTAGTTTACTATATATTTTCAACTTGTTTTGTCCAAAGTAGTTTACTATCTAGGGTTAAGCCCAGATATTTTACTTCGTTAGACAGAGGAATAGTGACACCCTTAAGTACTGGTAGAGATAATCCTGTCATTATTCTTTTCCTAGTGAAGAGAACAATCCCTGTTTTGTGAGGGTTGACGGAAAGTCCGTTTGCAGTACTCCAGCTGTCAATTCGGTTTAATGAGTTTTGTGTTTTAACACAGACCTCATTGAGGGAAAAGCCTGTGGCAAGAATGGCAACATCGTCTGCATAGGTTTGGGAATAGACACCTTGTCCATCAAGATCGTTAAGCAAAGAGTCAACCAGCATACACCAGAACATGGGGGAGAGAACGCCTATTTGAGGACAACCTCTATTCACCCCTGCCATCCCGCATTCCACCTCAGAGGTGATGGTCCTAAACATTAGCATTGACCTTAGCCATTTGACCACTGTTTCATCTATTCCATGCCTTCTAGCTGCGTCACACATTCCATCAAAGCACCCTCGATGTCAACAAATATGCCCATGACGTACATCTTCCTCTGAAAAGCATGCGCGATCCGAACAGTAATGGTTACGGTGATAGCTCGTTGTCGTAGATAAAGATGGTAAATTGTTTTATATTGTTGAAGCTCTTATCGTTTCTTTCTTTTAAAGTACTGTTGCGGCCAATTTTCTCCAATCATAATAATCGTCGTAGATTTATTGATTGTAGAGGAATGTGTTGATGGATAAGTTGTTGTTGATTTTTTTTTAATTTGTTGAATATATTTTAATTCTCGCCTCCTGGACAGATCTCCAATTGAGTGTTAATTAATGAAACACTATTTTATTTTATAAAGTATCAATTCAATCTTAAAGCGTCAGCGCACTTATGGGGGACGGACGTGTCGTCTCTTGTCATTTTTAACGTGTTCCGTCCGTCGTTTAGTATAAATGTGTTTCAAAATTGTGTTTAATGTGCCCGCCCAACATAAGAAAAAATAACAACGAAATAAATCAAAATTAAACTAAAGCACAAACTAATAATAATTTACATAAAAAACTAAAATAAAACAAAATAATCACCAAATAAATAAAACAAACAATAAAAATTCAATAACAACCACATAATAGAACCGGTTTCGCGCTGCCTGCTGAGTTGCCGCACTCGCTGTTTTTCCAATTGCCGACGCAAAGGGCTTTTCTATGCTCTTTGCTGCAATTGCACAGGTTTGTTGACGTATTCCCTCCCTCCCCCATCCTACTCCACGCTACTAGCGCGCACGGTTGAGGCTGCACTGAGTGCGTAATCTATGCTGTGGTGAAGGCATAACACTCACCACGGCTCGACTTACGCTCTCATTTGTTTGTTTCAACTGCTGCACCTTGGTAGTATGTATGTCTGTTTTGAAGTTGCCCAGTAGAAAAAATGTCGCAAAAATTTCGCATAGATTTTTGCAACATTCGTGGGCTAAGGGCGAACTTTTTCTCGGTATATGCGTATGTGTCCATCCATAGGCCACAAATAATGGCACTAGGTGAGACCCAGGTTAATGAGGGTGCAGATCCACTGCATTTTTATATACCTGGTTATCACCTATTGCCATTATTCTCTGCCCATAGGGGCCTTGCTCTTTTTATTCGAAGTGACGTTGCGTATCAACTGCAGCAACAACATAGTGTGTCGGATAGCGAATTTAATACTGTTTGGGTTAAATTCAAAATTCAAACACACATCATGCACTTGTGCTTTCTTTATAGGAGTCCGAATTTAGATAGGGTTTCCACCTGTAATAAGCTGGATGCCTTATCTGATTCGATCTCAAATATATTAGAGCAATTTCCAGGCAGTGAAATTGTTGTTGCCGGCGATTTTAATGTGCACAACGCCACTTGGTTGAGCCACTCGGGTCTATCAACACAGGAGGGTTGTTATGTTGAGCTTTTTGCCGAGTGCAACCAGCTCACTGAAATGATGAAGGAGCCAACGTATATTCCACGCGTCGGCGGGCAAAGCCCAAAAGTCCCAGACCTTTAAATGACTTCACATCATGAAAAATATGATTTAAAAGTCCTTGCTCCTCTTGGTAATTCCGACCACTGTACTGTTTCCGCTGAGTTTTCGTATTCTAGTTTACGCGCCTCTTCGATTGAAGCCCCGAAGGGGAATGTATGGCCTTACTAAAAAGCAAATTGGGTTGCGTTAAATGTTTTTTTTCGTAACTTTAATTGGAAATTGTGTTTCGCTGACAGAGACATAAATGCTGCGGCTTTATTGGTACAACATATTATTTTATTAGGTATGCGGTCCTTCATACCTTCTAAAAAAATTAGCATTAAACCTAAGGACCACTCTTGGTTTAATGAGACTTGCAGGATTGCAGTCAGGTCGAAAGAGGAAGCCTTTCAGACTTGGCGTTCTAACAAGAATGCTGATACTGAAAGACTTCGTATACAGGCTAGGAATCGCTGTAATGCCGTGATCTCGCGCGAAAAGTTTCTTCACGAACAAAATGCGCGCAAAAAGGTCCTACTCTATCAGAGGGGTAGTAAAAATATCTGGTCATTTGTAAAAAGGGTGAAGAATCAGACGACATCGTCTACTCCAACTCTTAGTATGAATGGCCAGACCTTCACTGACCCGGTTGATAAAGCTAATCTCATTATTTGCAAATAATTCAACGCTCCCAGATAGTAATCAACCACTTCCCGTCGTCGATTTTGTTTCTTCTGCAATACCGGAGATTCATTTTCGAACTCGGGCAGTTAAAAAGGTTTTAGCAAACCTCAAAATTAACAAAGCCTCTGGGCCAGATGGCATATCTGCCCATGTGTTGAAGAAGTGCGCATCAACGCTGGCTTGTCCATTGCGTAATCTTTTTAACATCTCCTACACGACAGGAGTGACCGCCAATATGGTTTCCGTAGGGCCAGATCCACAGGTGACTTGATGGCGGTCCTCTCCGAAAAGTGGAATAATTGTGTTCACCTTTTCGGGGGAGCAAGGCTGTTGCTCTTGATATCTCCAAGGCTTTTGATCGAGTGTGGCATAAAGCCCTCGTTTCAAAACTAATTGCATATGGTGTCGGTGAATCTTTTACGCGATGGATATCGAGTTTTCTCCAGGGTCGTTCAATACGAGTTGCGATGGATGGTGTTCTTTCGGAACAACATTTCATCAATTCTGGAGTTCCGCAGGGTTCCGTCCTATCCCCGTCCCTATTTCTGGTATTTATCAATGACCTTCTGTCAAAAAGCGCCCAATATCTTTGGAGATTGAGAGTAAAAGACGCACTATGAATGACACACTCAATAATGGCCTTAAAACAATCTCCGAGTGGGGTCTTGCAAATAGAGTTGATTTTAATGCACGCAAGACCCAATGTTGTCTGTTATCTCACAAAAGAATGGATTCAACCCTATGGGTGCTGTGGATATTGCAGAGTCAGCTGCTCTTGACGTTCTGGGCAGATCAATTCAATGTGATCTCCGTTGGAATGATCATATATTTGACGTGTCGAAAGAGGCGGCCAAGTGCCTCGGTTTTTTTAAAACGGTGTAAGACATACTTCACTCCTGCTGACTTGCGCACTGTCTACACCACCTATATTCGGCCTAAGGTGGAATACAATTCGCACATATGGGCAGAGGCTTCAAAATCTTCTTTGGAGTTCCTGGATCGAATCCAACAACGAGCAATATTTTTAATAGGGGATGAAAATATTTCATCGTCTATTGGTTCTCTTGAGCACCGAAGGACCGTTGGGTGTGTAAGCCTGTTTTATAGGTATTACAATGGTAAGTGTGAGAGGGAGATACACGGCCTGATTCCACCAGGTCGTGTGTCCTCTCGTTCTACTCGGGCATCGAACCAAGCCCTTCACTCGGCTCTCAATAGAACCACGCATTACCGAGAGAATTCGTTCTTCAGTCGCACGATACGTTTGTGGAACAATCTCCCTGCGTCTGTTTTTCCCGACATTTTTGATATTGGCAAGTTCAAAACAAACATTCACCGACACTACTCCATCTTTCCCCCCTCCATTTAACCTATCATCCCTTCCTACGATCAACACTGTGCATTGCATGAATAGGGGGCATCCCCTGAGCGTTGGTTAATTTGTAAAAAAAAAAAAAAATTATAATGCTTAAGGCTCAAACAAAACTCATATAATCAAATGCATCTGTTTTGAAGTTGTGTATCCAAATATATCCAATTATACATGGTATCCAAAATACAAAATCTGCGATATAATAACCCCAGTTAATCATCAATCATTTTTTTTAAATACTTTTTAATGAATAACTATTTTTTTAGTACATCCCAAGAAACAAAACGGTCCGTTAACGGTGCCGTATACGGAACAGCAATAAGATTCCGTAAACGTTCCGTTTTCTGGATACGAAAACGGTCCAGTGAACGGATAAAGAGGAACATCGAAACGGATTTCGAATCCGTTGAGAGTACGTTTCGACGGTACGTTAACCGTCATACTGGATTACAAACGGAGGGCGTCCGTCGAGAGTACGTTTCGGCGGTACGTTTACGGACCGTCATACTGGATGAAATACGAAGTGCATCCGTTGTTATTACGTTTTGACGGTCCGTTAACGGACCGCCATTCTGGACAAAATACGGAGTGAGTCCGTTGAGAATGCGTTTCGACGGTCCGTTAACGTACCGTAGATCTGTATGAAAAACGGAATGAATAGATTAAAAACATCGTTTTCATACCATACAATGTATACTAAATGACCTCTTGCATATTTTTATTTTACAAGAAACAAACTTATTATGAATAAAATTTACTATGAAACATACAATTTTTACCAAACAACATAATTGGTGTTAATAATTTTGTAATCTGCTGAAATTCCACATGGTAGACAATTTTGCATCGCACATTTTCCGCAAACTTTATACCACATTTTCAGGAGCTCTTAGATATAATCCTTTTTGAATTGAAGGACGTTAGAAGCCATCGAAGATTCTCAAAATATGGAACTGAAAATGTATGTAAATTCTGCAAAGATGTTTTGAATAAATGCGTATTTCATTTATATTTTATTCACTTATCTTGGTTGGTCTTCGAGAGAGGCATTCACCAACTGTAATCCTCCGAGCTTATTGTTCATGTTCACAAAGTCAAATGAATTGAAATGTACACCAATAACGGAAGAAAATCGGTGCCGTTGAGTTGAATTATAAACGGAAAATTTACGGAGTACTCCGTTTCAACGGAAACATTACGGAGTACTCCGTTTTAACGGTACCGTAAACGACTACAACAAAACGCAAATCTTACGGAGTTATTTAGAAATACGGAGCAAAACGGAATTCTAACGGAGTCGTCCGATTTGACGGTACGTTAACGGTGCGTAATCGTATATGCTACGACAGATACAAGCTCAATGATCCGTAAACATGCCGTCAATGACGGTATTGTATTTCCGTGTGTGTCGTATGCTCCGTATAAATGTTTCTTGGGATATATAAGAACATTTTAATTTTGAATTAACAATCAAATTTTTATTTGGATATTGGTTTGTGGTGGAAAACAATATTTTATAAAAAATTATAATTAAAAAAAAAATAGTTTATAGTGGACACATTTTTTTAAAGTTATATGTGATTTATAATTAATAACAATTTTAAAATTAATTCAATTTAGGAACGTGGATTTATTTATGTGATCTCAATCGTTTGACTGGATTTTATACTGTTAGTTTAATCGAATTCAAATATTGTAAAAAGATTTATTCTCGGTCAAATGGATTTTATATGACTGAAATTTGTAGTACGCACAATTTGATTATAATGAATGTGAAAATTGCTTAGTTTTAGACCCAAATGAAAAAATGTTAGGGTATTAAATAATATTGATTTATGTATTTAGTTATTAATAAAGGTTACATTCATTGACAACGGTTCCTGTTTTGTCGCTATTCGAAACCCGGATTTAATTCACTAGCACATTTGACAGTAAATCTTTCGACTGTCTTGAAAATAAAAATTAGTTTAAAATGAGACCGTCATGATATTATAATTATTTACTATTTTTAAGTACTTTCTGTATTTCGAATCGAAAGATTATAATAATTACTAGTCAAAAGTATCATAATTTTTATCAATTGTGAATTTGTTAAAAGTGAAAAAGCATGTAATTCATTAATATTGACGCCAGTGTTTTCCAATTACAATCCATTAAATGTTAGATTTACTTTTTCACGAAATGTGTATAAAACCATTAAAAGACTTTTGAATAAACTATTAAAAATTAATCTACTAACTTTTTTTTGATTTAACGATGATCCCGGGATCAGTTTTTCGGGACTGATTTGACGCAAAACCCGTGATCCAGAAATCCCGGGATCCCAGGATTAACATCCCCAATAAGTACACTACACACACCTAGCATAAAACACGGTCGGTCTACCCAAAAGTCGATGCCCATTTCAATTTTTTTTTAGAAAATGTTTCTATTAAGATCAAAATAAACAAAAAATCGTTAGAATATATTTTAAAATATCACGGTTTAATTATTTTTTGTGGTTTTCGCTTAAACTATTAAGTTTTTCCACTAAAAAACTTATAAAAGTTTCACATAATTTGTCTAACATTATGCATCATAATTAGTGTAACAAATGCGAAATAAACGTTTTTTAAAAAATCTTTTTTTTTCATTATCATTAAGTGGATCATTAAGTGGTTCAAAATCGTACTTTTGTGAACATTTAGTCTAAAATGTTTTAAAATTTTAGTAAACCACAAATAATAAAGATAAACTCATATTTTTTTTGATTAAACCACGACTTCTAATAGTAGACTTTATTAGCTACATGCTTGAATAAAAATCTAACTTCTGCCGTGGATATTTTCAAAGATATTGTATTCAGATTATTTTTGATTACAACCAAAATATATTGTTTTTAGGCTAGGTGTGCATAATTTTACTATCTACTAATAAGACGATATCTAAAAAGATAGGTATGACATATCATTTTAAAGATAATTGTATGTGTAATAATACAAAAATGTTATTCAAAACTCATTAAAATAAAATTTAAAAAAAAATTAGACTTTTAAAATTACTATAGTAAGAATGAGTCAACTTTTCATTTGTTTGGCAAGCCATGAAACTGTAACGGTTAACTAAAAATTATCAATTTAAAAACCTTAATGTTAGTAAATGATTTAAAAAGATAATATAGTGATATATATTTTTTTACTTGAAGCAATAATAATTTAATTGATGGAATGTTGTTCTTAGAACACATCATCCATCGCATCTCGTATTGAACGACCCTGGAGAAAACTCGATATCCATCAAGTAAAAGATTCACCGACACCATATGCAATTAGTTTTGAGACGAGGGTTTTATGCCACACTCGATCAAAAGCCTTGGATATATCGAGAGCAACAGCCTTACTATCCTCGAAAAGTTGAACACAATTATTCCACTTTTCGGAGAGGACCGCCATCAAGTCACCTGTGGATCTGGCCCTACGGAAACCATATTGGCGGTCACTGAGCAATTCGTTGTGCTCAAGATAGTTCACAAGGTGGAAGTTAATTACGCTCTCCATTACCATGGAGAGTCCAGAGCATATTGCAATGGGTCGGTAATTGGCAGGGT
Organism: Dryomyza anilis; assembly: GCA_951804985.1. Lineage (NCBI taxonomy): Eukaryota > Metazoa > Arthropoda > Insecta > Diptera > Dryomyzidae > Dryomyza > Dryomyza anilis. The sequence continues at coordinate 50,169,154 of OX638133.1, read as the reverse complement.
TCGTGTCCTCGCCCTTTTTCGGAACTGGCTGGACATTGGCAACCTTCCAACAAGATGGAAAAACTCCTGTCGTGTAGGAGATGTTAAAAAGGTTACGCAATGGACAAGCCAGCGTTGATGCGCACTTCTTCAACACATGGGCAGATATGCCATCTGGCCCAGAGGCTTTGTTAATGTTAAGGTTTGCTAAAACCTTTTTAACTGCCCGAGTTCGAAAATGAATCTCCGGTATTGCAGAAGAAACAAAATCGACGACGGGAAGTGGTTGATTACTATCTGGGAGCGTTGAATTATTTGCAAATAATGAGATTAGCTTTATCAACCGGGTCAGTGAAGGTCAGGCCATTCATAGTAAGAGTTGGAGTAGACGATGTTGTCTGAGTCTTCACCCTTTTTACGAATGACCAGAAATTTTTACTACCTCTGTAGTAGGACCTTTTTACGCGCGTTTTGTTCGTGAAGAAACTTTCGCGCAAAATCACGGCATTACAGCGATTCCTAGCCTGTATGCGAAGTCTTTCTGTGTCAGCATTCTTGTTAGACCGCCAATTCTGAGAGGCTTCCTCTTTCGACCTGATTGCAATACTGCAAGTCTCTTTAAACCAAGAGTGGTCCTTGGGTTTAATGCTTATCTTTTTAGAAGGTATGAAGGACCGCATACCTAATAAAATAATATTTTGTACCATTAGAGCCGCGGCATTTATGTCTCTGTCAGCGAAACACAATTTCCAATTAAAGTTGCGAAAAAATTCATTTAACGCAACCCAATTTGCTCGTAAAGCCATACAGTCCTCTTCGGGGCTTTAATCGAAGAGGCGCGTAAACTAGAATACGCAAATTCAGCGGAAACAGTACAGTGGTCGGAGTTACCAAGAAGTGCAAGGACTTTTACATCATATTTTTCATGATGTGAAGTCAGAAAAAGGTCTAGGAAGGTCTTTTTGGCTCTGCCCACCGACGCGTGCGAGGTACGTCGGTTCCTTCACTAATTGAGTGAAGGACCAACCATGTGGCGTTGTGCACATTGAAATCGCCGGAAACAACAATTTCACTGCCTGGGAACTGCTCCAATATATTTGAGATCGAATCAGATAGAGCATCAAGCTTAATACAGGTAGATACCCTATTTTAGATTCGGACTCCTATATAAAAGCACAAGTGCATGATGTGTGTTTGGATTTTGAATTTAACCCAAATTTTATTAAATTCGCTATCCGACACACTATGTTGTTGCTGCAGTTGATACACAACGTCACTCCGAATAAATAGAGCGAGACCCCTATGGGCATAAAATAATGGGAGCAAGTGATACCCTGGTATTTGAAAATCCAGTGGATCTGCACCCTCACTAACCTGATTCTCACCTAGTGCCATTATTTGTGGCCTATCAGCAGTCCAGAGGTAGCGCGCTGGACTTGCATTCTGAAGGTCTCGGGTTCGAATCCCGGCTTGGGCATGGGCGCTCGTGGTGATATTAACCACAAAATTGTAGGGAATAGATTTCACAGTACAATGGATATAGTCTGTCTGAGTGCTGTGGATCTTAGTAGATATTCCAAAAAAAAAAAAAAAAAAAAAAACGGACACATATGCATAGACAGAAAAGAATTAATGCTAGCAGTAATATTTCGTATGTATAAATATTAGAATGAAGAGTATTAATCTCATATTTTCGAGGTTAAAATATTTTTTAATAAAATCGCTATAAATTCTGAACTGCTTGACCAATTCGTATGTATAAATATTAGAATGAAGAGTATTAATCGCATATTTTCGAGGTTAAAATATTTTTTAATAAAATCGCTATAAATTCTGAACGGCTCGACCAATTTTTATGAAATATGCCTTGAAATGTTTGTCAGGACGTAAGTAGTATCACAAACTATATTTAATTAACACTTTCGCGTTAGAAATATTTGTTTGACAAAAATTAAATATTTTTTTACCTGTCTTACATTTTGAATTCTAACATATTTTGCGCAAATATGCGCACTTTCTGCATCCTTTTTTTATGAATAACCATTAAATTGTATATACAAATTCATTAAAATTTCTTTCGGCGAGGAACAGCGCAATATTTAAAAGTTTAACCAAAGTATAAGTTTTAGAATTCAAAATATGCACCTACTCTTTAATGTTTAACAGTGTACATAAGCATATCATAACAATTTTAAAAACACTATTTGAAAGATGAATATCATACGTTTCCAAAATGGTATCACATAATATAGTTCGAAACATTTCGAAAAAAGACACTTAAAAATATTGCACAAAAATAAAATTTTCAGCATGGTTTTCGTCTATTTCAAATAAAAACGAGTTAGGAAAGATTGGCCACATGGGTAAGTTCGGTCCCATGGAACCTACTTTTATAGTCGGTCGGGTCCGACTAAGGAATACCATACACCTTAATGCGAGATATTTAATTGTATACCTTAATTTTAAAGTTCTTAATTATGCTGAACCCTCATTCACATATCAGAAATGTACGTCTTATATCTCCATATAATAAAAAATTTAGAAAAATAAAAGTAGGCGGACCACGGCCTACTTTTTAAGGCCTATATTTAAAATTTTCTAAATATTATATTTCATAGATATTATTTTAATAATTTACGTCTAAAATTTGCACTACGTAACCTCATGTCATTAAAACGAACGCACAATGAAGTTACTACAACCGAAATGTTAGTCCGCGCAACTGAACGTTCTGTTGCTGTAACCTCATGATTGCATTTTTCATTCTGCCAAAAATGACATTCGATCATTTGTTACGGCAATTGCGTACGTTGTTGTATCAACAAAATAAATGACAAACAGCAACCTCATGTCATTCAGCTGTTCGGTTGCCAACTTTGAGGTTGTCACAACCTCATGCTTACCGAATTGAGAGGTTGTTGCCGCAACAGAATGATTCGGTAGGGCAATTTAGTTGGTTACCGCAACAAATCAGTTTTCTGTATGTAACGATACGTTTTAAATTATTAAACTATCTCAAAGAGTTATAAAAAAGAGACTAGTATGGAAGGTGGGCTTGTCCCTTGACCGATTTGGCTTATTTCCAAACTCAATTCCTACTTTTGACTCAAACATATTGTGACAAAATTTCATAGCATTCTGATCAGTATTTCTCAATTTTTTCTGTATTCGGACAGCAAGACCGGCAGACAGACAGACGGACATAACTAAACGAACTCGGGTAGTGATGCTGATCAATTGATTATGAAAATTTTATAATTTATCTTTCTTAAACCATTTATCTGATACATTTCCAATAACTTTCACCTACAGTATTTATGAGACGCTAATGCGGTTTCTGACCCATAGTGCACTGGACCATTTCTCATGAGGTAATGCAAATCAAAAATATATTGTTACGAAATTTAGTCTACGGAAAACTGTTCTACGAGTTTGTATCGCTGGATTGTGTACAACATTAAAACACACTAATATTTCGTTTTATTTAACTTTATTTATTTTAATAACAACTAAAAGAATAATCACTTATATCAACTGCAGAATTTTTACAATTAATCTTAACAATGTTCACTCACGAGATGCACTAGTTCACTATCAAATCACAACTGAAGTGCTGTGCCTCGGATGCAGCGCCCTTCTATACTGCATGCATCAGTTCGACACGTTTCAACGCGGTTGGACATGCTTCCAGAATGAAGAGTATTAATCTCATATTTTCGAGGTTAAAATATTTTTTAATAAAATCGCTATAAATTCTGAACTGCTTGACCAATTCGTATGTATAAATATTAGAATGAAGAGTATTAATCGCATATTTTCGAGGTTAAAATATTTTTTAATAAAATCGCTATAAATTCTGAACGGCTCGACCAATTTTTATGAAATATGCCTTGAAATGTTTGTCAGGACGTAAGTAGTATCACAAACTATATTTAATTAACACTTTCGCGTTAGAAATATTTGTTTGACAAAAATTAAATATTTTTTTACCTGTCTTACATTTTGAATTCTAACATATTTTGCGCAAATATGCGCACTTTCTGCATCCTTTTTTTATGAATAACCATTAAATTGTATATACAAATTCATTAAAATTTCTTTCGGCGAGGAACAGCGCAATATTTAAAAGTTTAACCAAAGTATAAGTTTTAGAATTCAAAATATGCACCTACTCTTTAATGTTTAACAGTGTACATAAGCATATCATAACAATTTTAAAAACACTATTTGAAAGATGAATATCATACGTTTCCAAAATGGTATCACATAATATAGTTCGAAACATTTCGAAAAAAGACACTTAAAAATATTGCACAAAAATAAAATTTTCAGCATGGTTTTCGTCTATTTCAAATAAAAACGAGTTAGGAAAGATTGGCCACATGGGTAAGTTCGGTCCCATGGAACCTACTTTTATAGTCGGTCGGGTCCGACTAAGGAATACCATACACCTTAATGCGAGATATTTAATTGTATACCTTAATTTTAAAGTTCTTAATTATGCTGAACCCTCATTCACATATCAGAAATGTACGTCTTATATCTCCATATAATAAAAAATTTAGAAAAATAAAAGTAGGCGGACCACGGCCTACTTTTTAAGGCCTATATTTAAAATTTTCTAAATATTATATTTCATAGATATTATTTTAATAATTTACGTCTAAAATTTGCACTACGTAACCTCATGTCATTAAAACGAACGCACAATGAAGTTACTACAACCGAAATGTTAGTCCGCGCAACTGAACGTTCTGTTGCTGTAACCTCATGATTGCATTTTTCATTCTGCCAAAAATGACATTCGATCATTTGTTACGGCAATTGCGTACGTTGTTGTATCAACAAAATAAATGACAAACAGCAACCTCATGTCATTCAGCTGTTCGGTTGCCAACTTTGAGGTTGTCACAACCTCATGCTTACCGAATTGAGAGGTTGTTGCCGCAACAGAATGATTCGGTAGGGCAATTTAGTTGGTTACCGCAACAAATCAGTTTTCTGTATGTAACGATACGTTTTAAATTATTAAACTATCTCAAAGAGTTATAAAAAAGAGACTAGTATGGAAGGTGGGCTTGTCCCTTGACCGATTTGGCTTATTTCCAAACTCAATTCCTACTTTTGACTCAAACATATTGTGACAAAATTTCATAGCATTCTGATCAGTATTTCTCAATTTTTTCTGTATTCGGACAGCAAGACCGGCAGACAGACAGACGGACATAACTAAACGAACTCGGGTAGTGATGCTGATCAATTGATTATGAAAATTTTATAATTTATCTTTCTTAAACCATTTATCTGATACATTTCCAATAACTTTCACCTACAGTATTTATGAGACGCTAATGCGGTTTCTGACCCATAGTGCACTGGACCATTTCTCATGAGGTAATGCAAATCAAAAATATATTGTTACGAAATTTAGTCTACGGAAAACTGTTCTACGAGTTTGTATCGCTGGATTGTGTACAACATTAAAACACACTAATATTTCGTTTTATTTAACTTTATTTATTTTAATAACAACTAAAAGAATAATCACTTATATCAACTGCAGAATTTTTACAATTAATCTTAACAATGTTCACTCACGAGATGCACTAGTTCACTATCAAATCACAACTGAAGTGCTGTGCCTCGGATGCAGCGCCCTTCTATACTGCATGCATCAGTTCGACACGTTTCAACGCGGTTGGACATGCTTCCAGAACCTTCTACAATATTCGTAGATGCTACATATTATTTGCATCTCATTCGCACTCATGTGTTTTAATGTGCTGATCTTCCATATCTTTCTCGCACATTGTCTCAGTGTGCTGAATGATCTTTCGTCTCATTGCTTAGTACACTGAATTGTTTTGCGTCTCATATATTATTGTTGATTGCTGGCACTATGGGACATATTACATCTTTTCGTAACACTGCCCTCCATATAAACCTGTTTGTCCCGAACAGATGTTAATCCTCTCTCTCTGTATACGGCGCCAACCTTTTTAAATGTACTACTTTTATTTATTGTCTAACGCCTGCATTATTCTGAATCCGATACACTACATCATTAATTTTTTTTAATTATCTTGTTTGGTCCTTACCAGTGTGTTTGTAGCTTAGGGGATATGCCTTTCTTTCTTTGTGGGTTATAGAGTTCTTCTTCCGTAAATCCCTCTGAATTTGTGCGCAAGTCGTATCTGGCCTTCATCTTATCACTCGCAAATTGTGTACGCTGCCTTACAAACTGATGCACTTCGTTCATTTCTTCACTTTTCCTGGAAACATAATCGTGTACAGAAATTCCAGCTGAAGGACTCGCACCAAACTTTAAATCGCTGGTAGTCTTAAGTCTATTCCAAAAACAATTTTAGATGGTGAAGCTGATGTGGTATCAAGGACCGCCGTTCGATAAGCCATGAGGAATAGTGGTATGTGTGTATCCCAATCTTTTTGTTTTTTATCCACCACTTTTCTGAGATACTCTTCCACCATGCCGTCAGATTGCGGGTGCAAAGGCGTTGTGTTTTGTGTATGTTGAGGACTTTGCATACTTCCTTAAATTTGCAGACTCAAAATTTCTTTCTTGATCTGAATGCAATTCCAATGGTACTCCAAAATGGCTTACCCAGTTGCTAACTAATGCGTCCGCAACTGTTGTGGCTTCTTGATTCGGCATGGGATACACTTCAGGCTACTTACTAAAGTAGTCAATGACGACTCACTGTTTGGAAACTCCCCGGCGACTTCTGACTGTTGGTCCTTTTGCTGGTACTCATTGCGGCCAACTGCGAATCCAATCGGCGACTGACTCTTGGCATCCAATCCAATAAAAACGTTTCTTTACTTTTTCTACCGTTTTGTTCATGCCCAAATGACCTCCACTTGATCTACCATCTTCATTTCCCATACACGATATAAGCAACCATCTTGTAGCTTTAAGCTCTGCCACTGTGCCCAGTAAGATTTAGTTATTGGGCTGTCGGCAGCTATATGTTCCCATGATGGTTTTCTTTTTTGAACAATGATTTTGGAGAGATTGGGATCGCTCTTTTGATCAATTTGAATTTGTTCCGGAGTCCATTTCCGTCGGTTAAAACATTTAGCAAACGAATGTCAAATATGCTTTCTTTTCCTTCTGCTCTTAAACAATGTCTGCATTCATGTTTTCACGGTCGTCGTGATAGAGCATCTGCATTTCCATGATAACCTCCTTTACGATGTTTGATCGTGAAGTCGTAGCTCTGTAATCGCTCTATCCAACGCGTTATTGACCTTCTGGGTCTTTGAACTGAAGTAACCATCTCAGTGCGGCGTGTTCGGTTCTCAATTGAAACTGATGTCCGTACAAATATTTTTCACACTTTCGATTACAGCAAGAAGTTCCCTCTTGGTGACACAGTAATTTCGCTAGTGCTTGGACAAGATTTTACTGAGTACGCAATCACTTTTTCTTGGCCATTGATCACTTGAGAGAGAACTCCGCATATTCCGTATCGACTTGCATCCGTATGAAGTATAAATTTCTCACCTGGAATTGGATACGCAAGAATTTATACCGAGCACAGTAGATCTTTTAATTTCAAAACGCCTTATCTTGATCATCGCCCCCATTGAAATGCGTGATCCTTTCTTGACAACTCGTGAAGACTGCTAGCAACATTGGCATACCTGGAACAAATCGCCTGTAGTACATAGCCGTAATAAACTTCGTAGGTCATGTTGTTTATGCGGTCTGGACCACTCCTTTACTGTAACTATTTTATTTTCATCGGTATGCACTCCTTCCGTGGTAACTCGATGACCGAGATACTAGACTTCTTTCTTGAAGAGTGACCACTTCTTTGGGCTAAGTTGTAGACCCGAATTTTCCAATAGAAGTAACACTTCCTCTAAATTTCTTAGATGCTCGTCAAGGTTCTCCAAAGTTAAAGTTTTCCAATGTAGACCTTTCAATACGTGCTTCATTAAGCGCTCGAATGTTGCTGGGGCATTACATAGTCCAAATGGCATCATCAAAAATTGCCATAATCCATCGCCAGTACTGAATGCGGTCTTCACTCGATCTTTATTATCGAGTTCTACTTGCCAGTAACCGCTTTGCAAGTCCAACGTTGAAAACCTTTTATAATTAGATAGTGTATCCAAGGTGTAATCGATTCAGGGCAGTATGTATCGTTCTTGGTGACATCATAAAGGTTTCAACGCAGAACCGAGTACTACCGTCCTTCTTTTTCACCAATAATTCTGGTGAACTCCATGTACTCTCAGATAGTTCCACCACGCCATTTGTGTGCATTTCTTCAACCAAATGTCATACTTCGTCTCTTTTCGCAAGTGGTACCATTTTTGGTGCTTGACGAATTGGATTAGATCGCTAGTGTCTATTCAATGTTTTACAATAGCAGTTCTGCCATCCTTTTGGCACTTTTCAGCAAATATATTCCGACATGTATCATTTAGCTTTTGCACTTGACTATTTTATTTGGCAGCCAAATACTTTGTTCACTCATTTATAAACATGTGTAGATTGTTTGTTTATTTGTGGTGTGACATAGTCCTTTGACTCGCAATTTACAATCGCTGATACCTCTTGACACTGGCCTATCACTGTTCCCTTTTTGATTAATTTTGACGAGTTTTCCAGATTGAGAACTCTTCCCCTGACAAAATTTTCAGTCACTGCGTGCTCGGTCGACTAGTAGGAAATAGGTAGGCAGAGGTAGGAAAAACTATTTTATTTCATTTTTGTTTTGTTTTGAAATATTTTTTGTCAAAAACTTCAAAAATTTTAAGTGAATAAAATTGTTTGACTTCCGAAAACATACATATAAATTTGCTTGCGCAGCCTACATTCAAACGCGATAGCAGTTTGCAAGGCGTGTAAATTGTGAGCATAGAGCAGATGCTCACGCGTACCGAACAATTGGCGAGCGTCAGGTGAGTGTTTCCAATTGATTTAACGATTTTGAAATTACTTCTTGAAACGACGTTCAAAGCCGCGCAAGATCTTGGAGCCCAAGGAATCTGAGGTTAACACGTTGATCGGCTCACATGCAATACATGCGTCTATTTACAGCGTATATTTGCAACGTGAGGTCAACATGCGCTGCATAATGATGATGAAGACGGTTTGTGTTGGTTTATAATTAGTTGTTTGTGTTAATTTGTGTTCTTATGTTCTGTGATTTGTGAAATTTAAAATGTATGTATGTATTGACCATCGATGTATTAAAAATGTATATTATTGTTTATGTGCACACATTAAATGTATAAGAAATAACTCATCAAATGAATCTATTCTTTAAACAAAAAAAATAGTCAAGGTGTCAATCTGGAAAAAAATACATATTTCCTACCTATGCCTACCATACCCGTATCCTACCTCTGTCTACCAATTGGTAGGAAATTTTCGTTTTCAGAATAGGTAGCAAATAGGTACGTTTTGTCCCGATTCCCACCTTTCCCTACCTATAAGCTACCTAAAAAATATGATTTATATACCTAAAAAATACCTGTTTGTCTACGTGTTTCCTACCACTTCCCTACCGATTTATTTTGTCTCGGGAAGCTTTGAGGTAGGCAAAGGTGGGAATGTGGACAAAAGCTGCTAGTTCTCTGCTATAGCATAAAAACAAAATTGGTAGGGATATAGCAGGCATAGGTAGGGTATGGTATCCAAGCAGGTGTATGCAAAATGGTAGGCTCAGACAGGGTAAGGTAGGTATTGAAATCACATTTTTTATGAAGCTTTGAGGTAGGCAAAGGTGGGAATGAGGACAAAATCCGCTAGTTCCCTGCTATAGCATGAAAGCAAAATTGGTAGGGAACTGACAGGCAGGTGACTGGTAGCCAAACAGGTGTAAGCAACATGGTAGGCACAAGCAGGGTAAAGTATGCAATGTGCTGGAAGCAAAATGGTAGGGAAAAGTAGGGAGCATAAACATATAAAATAAATCATCAGTTCCCATCCATCCCACAGTACCAAAAACTTCTTGTTGTACAATAACACCTACGAAGCGTAAAACTCAAACGCTTCGATTCTCTATTGCTGGATTCGCATATGTTTTCTTAAGGAACTCCGAATGGTTTGTTATTGTGTTTGCAATTTTGCCAGAAAAGTGATTGCAGAAAGCAATAACAAAACACGTGTGTATTAAAAACAACATGTGTTTGTTTTTGTACAGTAAGAAGTTTTTGTTTCGGGCGTCATGATGGTTAAAACTATTTGCTGTGAACTTTTGATGATTATGTTGATATCAGCAATACGCAAATCCACGTCAATACGACACACTTTCACGTTTTAATATAAACAATTCGCGTTGCAAACCGACGAAAGTAAGCACCGATGTTTACAAATAACAAACATTTTCAATACTAAAAAATTTTGAAGGAAAAATTGATATTTGTAAATAAAAATGTCAGTCGAAAACTTGTTGATTAATCATTTAAAACTTCAAGAAAAAGCTTTACAAATTTCAGAAATTCCTACACAATGTGTTTGCCTGCTACTCGCAGGCTACCTTTCCCTTTCAGTTTCCTACTATGAAGAAGGTTTTTAAAATTTCAAAACAGAAATTCCTACACAATGTGCTTGCCTGCTAACTGCAGGCTACCTACTATGAAGAAGCTTTTTAAAATTTCAAAACAGAAATTCCTATACACTGTGTTTGCCTGCTACTCGCAGGCTACCTTTCCCTTTCAGTTTCATACTATGAAGAAGCTTTTAAAATTTCAAATCAGAATTCCTATACAATGTGTTTGCTTGCTACTCGCAGGCTACCTTTCCCTTTCAGTTTCCTACTATGAAGAAGTTTTTTAAAATTTAAAAACAAAAATTCCTATACAATGTGTTTGCATGCTACTCGCAGGCTACCTTTCCCTTCCATATTCCAGCTATAAAGATACCTTTCAAAACTTCAAAACCAAAACTTACAGAAAAATGCTTTTGCATGCTAGGGGTAGGCTTGAACATACCAGTTTGCGGCGTAAATGCTGCTATAGGGAGCCTGCTTATTTTCAAAAAGCCAAAATGCCTGCTATGCAATGCGTATTTCCTACCATATTCCTGTTTACCATTTCCTCAAAACTATGGGGTTATAGGTACAATTCTGTCTTTCTCCGCATTAACAAGTGGTCTTCCTACAACTATGTTACTTTCATACAGCTCAACGTTTACTTCAATAACCCACAACTTTCTTATCCCACAATCTCCATTTAATTTCGCCCGAACAATTGCTTCTGAATAAGGTGGTATTTTCCTATTTTTATGAGCATTAACTTGTTTAATTTTCGGGCTCTGGTCACTACGAATGTTTAGTTGGATTTCCGTGGTGGCATAACTCAAATTTTTTCTTGTTAAATCTAGTGTGAAATCATTCCTTATCATGAAGTACATGCCAAGTATTACTTCGTCTACAATTTCTGCCACTATAAAATCATGCTTAACTGTAGAAGTACCAATCGTGATTTTCTTTGTAATTTTTCCTCTGATAGGGCTCTCTTTACCGGTAGCTGTTTGTAATCTTATTCCTATAAGCGGCTCTACTTCGTCCCTAACAAGGTTACTTATTATTATTGAGTGTGAAACTCCCGTATCCAATGTTACCATATATGATAAACAATCAATGAGTTCTTCGACAGTTAAACTATTCAGATTTCGAGCAATTTGTGAAATGGAGATTCTAAGGCAATCGCTTATGGGAGTCAGATCGTGCCCCGCAGAACTGACTCATTTTAGTTTAAAGACTGTTTATAATAGGTGTTATTTTAATCATGATCATGTCTCTCTTCTTGACTATGTCCCTCTGCGGATTGAGTTAATAAGCGTTTGCGTTATTTACGACAGTTACGTACCATATGCCCATATTTATCACAGCTGTAACATTTACCTTTGAAATGGGTATCTGTGTTGGCAGATGTGCGTAAAACTGCTTTAACTGCTTGACACACTACTTGAAATAAGTCATCGTTCTCCACATCAATTTTATGCGCCTTTGGAGCCGGTCGGCACAACGCATTTGCTATCTCCTGTGTTAGAGCTGTAGTAACCGTTTCTGTGAATGTTACCTTGGGCGCAATCACTGTTGCACGTTTTGTCTCCTGATCAACGAACGCATCGATCTTGCACTTTTCTATAAATTCACTCGATAAATCTGCATACGATAAATGATCAAGCCTCTCAACGTCCGCCGAATACGCCTGCAATGTTTCACCATTTCGTTCCAGTCGGCCTTTCAGTTCCATCCTGCTTCATGTGATCACTGCCATATTTGCGCTGCAGTGCAGATATAACCGCTAAATAACTGTTTTTATCACTTTCTGAAACAGTCCGCAATACTTCGGCTGCGCCTCCTTTTAGCGCCACGATAAGTGCGGTTACGCTATCCTCATTGTTCCATCGACTACTTCCAGCCGTGGTCTCAAATTGCAGTTTGAAAATGTGTTTTTTTAGTAGTTCCAGATTTTTCGATGGAGCTGCTGCAACTTAGACTTCAAACTTATGATCCGTGACCAAGTAGCTCCACTTTCGTAACAGCATTTTGAAGATCACGACTCGCCAGCTCCTTCTTTACCTGATTTTGTAACACAATCCCACTTCTGACACAAATGTTATAAAAATTCAGTGTACGGAAAACTGTTCTACGAGTTCGTATCGCTGGATTGTGTATAAAATAAAATCACACTAAAATTTGGTTTTAACTAGTATTATTTCAACTAGTCTTAATTAACTTTATTTATTTAAATAACAATTTTCACTCAAGAGATGCACTAGTTCACTATCAAATCACAACTGAAGTGTTGTGCCTCAAATGCGGCGCCCATATATACTGCATGCATCAGTTAGACATGCTTCGAGAACCTTCTACAATTTACGTGTATGTTTTGCATCTCATTTGCAGTCATGTCTTTTAATTCTGATTTCTTTTATTATTGAATTTATTATTGTTGATTGCTTGAACTATGGGATAAATTACATCTATTTGTAACAATATATTAAAATTATTCACGAAACGAAGCCGATGAACAATACCAGTTGTATCAAGTAGCAGTTCTACAAAAACAAAATACCATCTTTTTTTGCATTGCAATTATAATCTAACGATAAACAAGAATATGATTTATGGTTATTCAGAGCGTAGTCCAAACACCAAAATTACTATCCTACATTTTGTCTTTATTTATACGTCCTGAAATATGCAGAAAAAATACTACATATACCTTTAATTTTACTATAAAATGTTTGTGATAATTTGTTGTGATAATTAAATTTAAAAAGTATTTATATTTTTTATAATAAAAATAATTTTTTAATTAAGAAAATTATTTGAATGAATATTAAAAATTGATTACCAAAAATAAGGTATAAGAATTATTAATCTGAAAACTATTTAATTGTAAAGTACACAAACAACTAAAGAGTGTTACCCAAAACTATAAGAAAAATATACATATAAATATATTATAAATAAATAAATATATAAATATATAAATATATAAATATATAAATATATAAATATATAAATATATAAATATATAAATATATAAATATATAAATATATAAATATATAAATATATAAATATATAAATATATAAATATATAAATATATAAATATATAAATATATAAATATATAAATATATAAATATATAAATATATAAATATATAAATATATAAATATATAAATATATAAATATATAAATATATAAATATATAAATATATAAATATATAAATATATAAATATATAAATATATAAATATATAAATATATAAATATATAAATATATAAATATATAAATATATAAATATATAAATATATAAATATATAAATATATAAATATATAAATATATAAATATATAAATATATAAATATATAAATATATAAATATATAAATATATAAATATATAAATATATAAATATATAAATATATAAATATATAAATATATAAATATATAAATATATAAATATATAAATATATAAATATATAAATATATAAATATATAAATATATAAATATATAAATATATAAATATATAAATATATAAATATATAAATATATAAATATATAAATATATAAATATATAAATATATAAATATATAAATATATAAATATATAAATATATAAATATATAAATATATAAATATATAAATATATAAATATATAAATATATAAATATATAAATATATAAATATATAAATATATAAATATATAAATATATAAATATATAAATATATAAATATATAAATATATAAATATATAAATATATAAATATATAAATATATAAATATATAAATATATAAATATATAAATATATAAATATATAAATATATAAATATATAAATATATAAATATATAAATATATAAATATATAAATATATAAATATATAAATATATAAATATATAAATATATAAATATATAAATATATAAATATATAAATATATAAATATATAAATATATAAATATATAAATATATAAATATATAAATATATAAATATATAAATATATAAATATATAAATATATAAATATATAAATATATAAATATATAAATATATAAATATATAAATATATAAATATATAAATATATAAATATATAAATATATAAATATATAAATATATAAATATATAAATATATAAATATATAAATATATAAATATATAAATATATAAATATATAAATATATAAATATATAAATATATAAATATATAAATATATAAATATATAAATATATAAATATATAAATATATAAATATATAAATATATAAATATATAAATATATAAATATATAAATATATAAATATATAAATATATAAATATATAAATATATAAATATATAAATATATAAATATATAAATATATAAATATATAAATATATAAATATATAAATATATAAATATATAAATATATAAATATATAAATATATAAATATATAAATATATAAATATATAAATATATAAATATATAAATATATAAATATATAAATATATAAATATATAAATATATAAATATATAAATATATAAATATATAAATATATAAATATATAAATATATAAATATATAAATATATAAATATATAAATATATAAATATATAAATATATAAATATATAAATATATAAATATATAAATATATAAATATATAAATATATAAATATATAAATATATAAATATATAAATATATAAATATATAAATATATAAATATATAAATATATAAATATATAAATATATAAATATATAAATATATAAATATATAAATATATAAATATATAAATATATAAATATATAAATATATAAATATATAAATATATAAATATATAAATATATAAATATATAAATATATAAATATATAAATATATAAATATATAAATATATAAATATATAAATATATAAATATATAAATATATAAATATATAAATATATAAATATATAAATATATAAATATATAAATATATAAATATATAAATATATAAATATATAAATATATAAATATATAAATATATAAATATATAAATATATAAATATATAAATATATAAATATATAAATATATAAATATATAAATATATAAATATATAAATATATAAATATATAAATATATAAATATATAAATATATAAATATATAAATATATAAATATATAAATATATAAATATATAAATATATAAATATATAAATATATAAATATATAAATATATAAATATATAAATATATAAATATATAAATATATAAATATATAAATATATAAATATATAAATATATAAATATATAAATATATAAATATATAAATATATAAATATATAAATATATAAATATATAAATATATAAATATATAAATATATAAATATATAAATATATAAATATATAAATATATAAATATATAAATATATAAATATATAAATATATAAATATATAAATATATAAATATATAAATATATAAATATATAAATATATAAATATATAAATATATAAATATATAAATATATAAATATATAAATATATAAATATATAAATATATAAATATATAAATATATAAATATATAAATATATAAATATATAAATATATAAATATATAAATATATAAATATATAAATATATAAATATATAAATATATAAATATATAAATATATAAATATATAAATATATAAATATATAAATATATAAATATATAAATATATAAATATATAAATATATAAATATATAAATATATAAATATATAAATATATAAATATATAAATATATAAATATATAAATATATAAATATATAAATATATAAATATATAAATATATAAATATATAAATATATAAATATATAAATATATAAATATATAAATATATAAATATATAAATATATAAATATATAAATATATAAATATATAAATATATAAATATATAAATATATAAATATATAAATATATAAATATATAAATATATAAATATATAAATATATAAATATATAAATATATAAATATATAAATATATAAATATATAAATATATAAATATATAAATATATAAATATATAAATATATAAATATATAAATATATAAATATATAAATATATAAATATATAAATATATAAATATATAAATATATAAATATATAAATATATAAATATATAAATATATAAATATATAAATATATAAATATATAAATATATAAATATATAAATATATAAATATATAAATATATAAATATATAAATATATAAATATATAAATATATAAATATATAAATATATAAATATATAAATATATAAATATATAAATATATAAATATATAAATATATAAATATATAAATATATAAATATATAAATATATAAATATATAAATATATAAATATATAAATATATAAATATATAAATATATAAATATATAAATATATAAATATATAAATATATAAATATATAAATATATAAATATATAAATATATAAATATATAAATATATAAATATATAAATATATAAATATATAAATATATAAATATATAAATATATAAATATATAAATATATAAATATATAAATATATAAATATATAAATATATAAATATATAAATATATAAATATATAAATATATAAATATATAAATATATAAATATATAAATATATAAATATATAAATATATAAATATATAAATATATAAATATATAAATATATAAATATATAAATATATAAATATATAAATATATAAATATATAAATATATAAATATATAAATATATAAATATATAAATATATAAATATATAAATATATAAATATATAAATATATAAATATATAAATATATAAATATATAAATATATAAATATATAAATATATAAATATATAAATATATAAATATATAAATATATAAATATATAAATATATAAATATATAAATATATAAATATATAAATATATAAATATATAAATATATAAATATATAAATATATAAATATATAAATATATAAATATATAAATATATAAATATATAAATATATAAATATATAAATATATAAATATATAAATATATAAATATATAAATATATAAATATATAAATATATAAATATATAAATATATAAATATATAAATATATAAATATATAAATATATAAATATATAAATATATAAATATATAAATATATAAATATATAAATATATAAATATATAAATATATAAATATATAAATATATAAATATATAAATATATAAATATATAAATATATAAATATATAAATATATAAATATATAAATATATAAATATATAAATATATAAATATATAAATATATAAATATATAAATATATAAATATATAAATATATAAATATATAAATATATAAATATATAAATATATAAATATATAAATATATAAATATATAAATATATAAATATATAAATATATAAATATATAAATATATAAATATATAAATATATAAATATATAAATATATAAATATATAAATATATAAATATATAAATATATAAATATATAAATATATAAATATATAAATATATAAATATATAAATATATAAATATATAAATATATAAATATATAAATATATAAATATATAAATATATAAATATATAAATATATAAATATATAAATATATAAATATATAAATATATAAATATATAAATATATAAATATATAAATATATAAATATATAAATATATAAATATATAAATATATAAATATATAAATATATAAATATATAAATATATAAATATATAAATATATAAATATATAAATATATAAATATATAAATATATAAATATATAAATATATAAATATATAAATATATAAATATATAAATATATAAATATATAAATATATAAATATATAAATATATAAATATATAAATATATAAATATATAAATATATAAATATATAAATATATAAATATATAAATATATAAATATATAAATATATAAATATATAAATATATAAATATATAAATATATAAATATATAAATATATAAATATATAAATATATAAATATATAAATATATAAATATATAAATATATAAATATATAAATATATAAATATATAAATATATAAATATATAAATATATAAATATATAAATATATAAATATATAAATATATAAATATATAAATATATAAATATATAAATATATAAATATATAAATATATAAATCGAGGATTGAAACCTAAACGAATAACGGTTTCGATTTTTTCCGCGTTTCGGTTTCGGTTACGGTTTCGGTTTTAAGTTTTTATAACGAAACGGTTTCGGTATACCGGTTCCATGTTACGGTTTCGGTTTTGATTTCGGTTTTTGCATAAATTTTCTTTATTTCCATATTTTTCAGATAATTTTACATTTTTTATATGGTGCTAAATTATGATCAAATTATAATATTGGGGTAAAGTGGGAAACGAAATTTAAACAATGTTTGTTGTTATTTTAGTAAAAATATTGTGTTATATTTTTATTTAAAAATTCGTGGCCACAAATCAATGAAAAGCAACATTTTGACTTCACCTGAGATATGATCTGAATTGCAAAGAAGAATTTTGTACAATTTTCATTCATAAAAGCCAAAGAAATTAAATTTCAACAATTCTGTGAACTGCAATATATGTAAACTAGTGATGATCATTTGCAAGAGCAAGGCAAGAAATGGTTATCTTAATCTTTTAAATTTTAAATAAAAGATCGAAGACAAATATCTTAAATTGCATATTAATTATGAAAACGAATTAATTTGAACAATAATTGTAATAATTGTACTTATTTTCAATTTCTTCAACATTTTACTAACAAAAAAAATTCGAAAATTAAGTTTTTCATAAAAATTTGTTTGGTGACTTTTCGTTCTACAAGGACGATATACATTATACGGTATACATATACAATAAATATAAGGAATATTTCGCATAGGCATATTTCTGTTTTCGTCACAGATTAAAAAATCCGTATGTCAATAGAACTCAAATAATATCTTGCATGGTAACATTCTTCTTTGCGAACACCATGCGAACACAAACTCAAACGCTACAAAGCGAATACTAACAGAAAGAAGAGAATATAACAATCACGATTACGATTCTTATACACACACTTTCACAACGACAACTCTTCGTTGCTATCCTGTATCATCGTATGGCAACAAACAGACGCATGACAAACAGACAGACGCATGACACAGTCAGACGCATGGCAACGGACAGACGCATGGCACCACACTACATGTATGTATCTAGTACAGCTCTCTAGTTGGCAACAACAACGAGTTATTTTTGTGGTACAAACAATTTCACGCCAAAAATTCTATCAAAAGCTGTGATGCTGCTTTATTCGCATTTTTGTTGTTGTTGCACATGCAAACGAATCAGCGGATTTGTGAAAAAAGAAAAACACAAAAAGCAATATATCAGCTAAATATATCACACTGTAAAATGTTCATATATTATATTTTATTACCTCATGATTTTACAATTAACAAAAAAACTACATATAAAAGTAAAATAAAAATGTGCATAGCACAGTGCATATGCACAATCGATGTACGAACTAGCGTAGCGAAGAAAAGAGAAAAACATTGTTTTGTCTGTTTTATCTTTTTGAAGCGACTTTTGAAGCACTTTTAAAGCTATTTACCGCTTCAAAGTGCTTCACAGGCCTTATTTTTAAGATGTTTATTTTCTTTAGAATTGACAAAAACAAAAAAAAACACACATCTTCATTAATGTTCACGTTCATAAATATTTTGGACGCTTTCCATTGTTACTTGTTGTTCAATATTTAGTAATACCAATATTATTAAAATTTGAATCATTTTTTAACGTAAAAATTTTGCTTGGAGTTGCTGGTGTTTTGTTGTTAATTCGATTAATGAATCAAAAAACAAATTTTAGACCAAATACCGTTGTTTTTGGAAATATCGTTTCTCACAATATTTGAATTTTTGTACAACCAAAAATGTTTATTTTGGGAACTCCAAATTTTAATTAATGACATTTTACTTAAGATCTTCTATATGAAATAAAATATGTTTTTCTGTTTCTTTTAATACTTTTTTAAAAACCTTTTTAAACCGGTATAAAACCGAAACCGTTTATATCGGTTTTGGATATCGGTTTATTTCTGATTTTCGTATAACGGTTTCGGTTACGGTTTCGGTTATAACGAGTTGGGAAAGTTAGGTCACATGGGTAAGTTCGGTCATATGGGGCGGACTTTTATAGTCGGTCGGGCCCGACTATGGAATACCCTACACCATTGGTGAGATATTTAATTGTATATCTTAATTTTAAAGTTTTTAATTATACTGAACCACCCCACCCTCAGAATATTATTCACATATCAGAAATTTACATCTTATATCCCCATAATTTAAAAATCGATATAAAAGTATAAAAAACGAATACAAAAAATTGGAAAAATGTAAATGGGCAGACCACTCCTATATTCAAAAATTTTGTAAGGATAATATTTCATAGATTTGATTTTAATAATTTACGGTTCAAATTTCCACTATGAAAACCCGGGAAATAATGAAAAAAAAAAGTGGGCGGATTACGCCTATTTTTGGAACATATATTTTTAGGTGAATTATAACAATATGTTTTAAATTTTATACCTATATCTTGAATACTTTTCGAGTTATTAGTTCCTAACGAGTTATATAAAAGTGACTTGTATGGGAGGTGGGCGTGTCCGTTAACCGATTTGGCTCATTTTCAAACTCAGTTCCTACTTTTCGCTAAAATATATTGAGACGAAATTTCATCGCATTCTGATCAGTATTTCTCAAGTTATTCTGTATTCGGACAGCAAGACAGCAAGACAGCAGGACGGACAGACAGACGGACATGGCTAAACGGACTCGGATGGTGATGCTGATCAAGAATATATATACTTTTCTATACCGGACACGCCTCCTAAGGGGCGTTACAATATCTGCACAAACTTAATATACCCTGTACCTATAGGTGTAGGGTATTAAAATAAAACGGTTTTAAATGGATATCGGTTTCGGTTACGGTTTCAATCCTTGATATAAATATATAAATATATAAACATATAAATATAATAATATATAAATATATAAATATATAAATATATAAATATATAAATATATAAATATATAAATATATAAATATATAAATATATAAATATATAAATATATAAATATATAAATATATAAATATATAAATATATAAATATATAAATATATAAATATATAAATATATAAATATATAAATATATAAATATATAAATATATAAATATATAAATATATAAATATATAAATATATAAATATATAAATATATAAATATATAAATATATAAATATATAAATATATAAATATATAAATATATAAATATATAAATATATAAATATATAAATATATAAATATATAAATATATAAATATATAAATATATAAATATATAAATATATAAATATATAAATATATAAATATATAAATATATAAATATATAAATATATAAATATATAAATATATAAATATATAAATATATAAATATATAAATATATAAATATATAAATATATAAATATATAAATATATAAATATATAAATATATAAATATATAAATATATAAATATATAAATATATAAATATATAAATATATAAATATATAAATATATAAATATATAAATATATAAATATATAAATATATAAATATATAAATATATAAATATATAAATCGAGGATTGAAACCTAAACGAATAACGGTTTCGATTTTTTCCGCGTTTCGGTTTCGGTTACGGTTTCGGTTTTAAGTTTTTATAACGAAACGGTTTCGGTATACCGGTTCCATGTTACGGTTTCGGTTTTGATTTCGGTTTTTGCATAAATTTTCTTTATTTCCATATTTTTCAGATAATTTTACATTTTTTATATGGTGCTAAATTATGATCAAATTATAATATTGGGGTAAAGTGGGAAACGAAATTTAAACAATGTTTGTTGTTATTTTAGTAAAAATATTGTGTTATATTTTTATTTAAAAATTCGTGGCCACAAATCAATGAAAAGCAACATTTTGACTTCACCTGAGATATGATCTGAATTGCAAAGAAGAATTTTGTACAATTTTCATTCATAAAAGCCAAAGAAATTAAATTTCAACAATTCTGTGAACTGCAATATATGTAAACTAGTGATGATCATTTGCAAGAGCAAGGCAAGAAATGGTTATCTTAATCTTTTAAATTTTAAATAAAAGATCGAAGACAAATATCTTAAATTGCATATTAATTATGAAAACGAATTAATTTGAACAATAATTGTAATAATTGTACTTATTTTCAATTTCTTCAACATTTTACTAACAAAAAAAATTCGAAAATTAAGTTTTTCATAAAAATTTGTTTGGTGACTTTTCGTTCTACAAGGACGATATACATTATACGGTATACATATACAATAAATATAAGGAATATTTCGCATAGGCATATTTCTGTTTTCGTCACAGATTAAAAAATCCGTATGTCAATAGAACTCAAATAATATCTTGCATGGTAACATTCTTCTTTGCGAACACCATGCGAACACAAACTCAAACGCTACAAAGCGAATACTAACAGAAAGAAGAGAATATAACAATCACGATTACGATTCTTATACACACACTTTCACAACGACAACTCTTCGTTGCTATCCTGTATCATCGTATGGCAACAAACAGACGCATGACAAACAGACAGACGCATGACACAGTCAGACGCATGGCAACGGACAGACGCATGGCACCACACTACATGTATGTATCTAGTACAGCTCTCTAGTTGGCAACAACAACGAGTTATTTTTGTGGTACAAACAATTTCACGCCAAAAATTCTATCAAAAGCTGTGATGCTGCTTTATTCGCATTTTTGTTGTTGTTGCACATGCAAACGAATCAGCGGATTTGTGAAAAAAGAAAAACACAAAAAGCAATATATCAGCTAAATATATCACACTGTAAAATGTTCATATATTATATTTTATTACCTCATGATTTTACAATTAACAAAAAAACTACATATAAAAGTAAAATAAAAATGTGCATAGCACAGTGCATATGCACAATCGATGTACGAACTAGCGTAGCGAAGAAAAGAGAAAAACATTGTTTTGTCTGTTTTATCTTTTTGAAGCGACTTTTGAAGCACTTTTAAAGCTATTTACCGCTTCAAAGTGCTTCACAGGCCTTATTTTTAAGATGTTTATTTTCTTTAGAATTGACAAAAACAAAAAAAAACACACATCTTCATTAATGTTCACGTTCATAAATATTTTGGACGCTTTCCATTGTTACTTGTTGTTCAATATTTAGTAATACCAATATTATTAAAATTTGAATCATTTTTTAACGTAAAAATTTTGCTTGGAGTTGCTGGTGTTTTGTTGTTAATTCGATTAATGAATCAAAAAACAAATTTTAGACCAAATACCGTTGTTTTTGGAAATATCGTTTCTCACAATATTTGAATTTTTGTACAACCAAAAATGTTTATTTTGGGAACTCCAAATTTTAATTAATGACATTTTACTTAAGATCTTCTATATGAAATAAAATATGTTTTTCTGTTTCTTTTAATACTTTTTTAAAAACCTTTTTAAACCGGTATAAAACCGAAACCGTTTATATCGGTTTTGGATATCGGTTTATTTCTGATTTTCGTATAACGGTTTCGGTTACGGTTTCGGTTATAACGAGTTGGGAAAGTTAGGTCACATGGGTAAGTTCGGTCATATGGGGCGGACTTTTATAGTCGGTCGGGCCCGACTATGGAATACCCTACACCATTGGTGAGATATTTAATTGTATATCTTAATTTTAAAGTTTTTAATTATACTGAACCACCCCACCCTCAGAATATTATTCACATATCAGAAATTTACATCTTATATCCCCATAATTTAAAAATCGATATAAAAGTATAAAAAACGAATACAAAAAATTGGAAAAATGTAAATGGGCAGACCACTCCTATATTCAAAAATTTTGTAAGGATAATATTTCATAGATTTGATTTTAATAATTTACGGTTCAAATTTCCACTATGAAAACCCGGGAAATAATGAAAAAAAAAAGTGGGCGGATTACGCCTATTTTTGGAACATATATTTTTAGGTGAATTATAACAATATGTTTTAAATTTTATACCTATATCTTGAATACTTTTCGAGTTATTAGTTCCTAACGAGTTATATAAAAGTGACTTGTATGGGAGGTGGGCGTGTCCGTTAACCGATTTGGCTCATTTTCAAACTCAGTTCCTACTTTTCGCTAAAATATATTGAGACGAAATTTCATCGCATTCTGATCAGTATTTCTCAAGTTATTCTGTATTCGGACAGCAAGACAGCAAGACAGCAGGACGGACAGACAGACGGACATGGCTAAACGGACTCGGATGGTGATGCTGATCAAGAATATATATACTTTTCTATACCGGACACGCCTCCTAAGGGGCGTTACAATATCTGCACAAACTTAATATACCCTGTACCTATAGGTGTAGGGTATTAAAATAAAACGGTTTTAAATGGATATCGGTTTCGGTTACGGTTTCAATCCTTGATATAAATATATAAATATATAAACATATAAATATAATAATATATAAATATATAAATATATAAATATATAAATATATAAATATATAAATATATAAATATATAAATATATAAATATATAAATATATAAATATATAAATATATAAATATATAAATATATAAATATATAAATATATAAATATATAAATATATAAATATATAAATATATAAATATATAAATATATAAATATATAAATATATAAATATATAAATATATAAATATATAAATATATAAATATATAAATATATAAATATATAAATATATAAATATATAAATATATAAATATATAAATATATAAATATATAAATATATAAATATATAAATATATAAATATATAAATATATAAATATATAAATATATAAATATATAAATATATAAATATATAAATATATAAATATATAAATATATAAATATATAAATATATAAATATATAAATATATAAATATATAAATATATAAATATATAAATATATAAATATATAAATATATAAATATATAAATATATAAATATATAAATATATAAATATATAAATATATAAATATATAAATATATAAATATATAAATATATAAATATATAAATATATAAATATATAAATATATAAATATATAAATATATAAATATATAAATATATAAATATATAAATATATAAATATATAAATATATAAATATATAAATATATAAATATATAAATATATAAATATATAAATATATAAATATATAAATATATAAATATATAAATATATAAATATATAAATATATAAATATATAAATATATAAATATATAAATATATAAATATATAAATATATAAATATATAAATATATAAATATATAAATATATAAATATATAAATATATAAATATATAAATATATAAATATATAAATATATAAATATATAAATATATAAATATATAAATATATAAATATATAAATATATAAATATATAAATATATAAATATATAAATATATAAATATATAAATATATAAATATATAAATATATAAATATATAAATATATAAATATATAAATATATAAATATATAAATATATAAATATATAAATATATAAATATATAAATATATAAATATATAAATATATAAATATATAAATATATAAATATATAAATATATAAATATATAAATATATAAATATATAAATATATAAATATATAAATATATAAATATATAAATATATAAATATATAAATATATAAATATATAAATATATAAATATATAAATATATAAATATATAAATATATAAATATATAAATATATAAATATATAAATATATAAATATATAAATATATAAATATATAAATATATAAATATATAAATATATAAATATATAAATATATAAATATATAAATATATAAATATATAAATATATAAATATATAAATATATAAATATATAAATATATAAATATATAAATATATAAATATATAAATATATAAATATATAAATATATAAATATATAAATATATAAATATATAAATATATAAATATATAAATATATAAATATATAAATATATAAATATATAAATATATAAATATATAAATATATAAATATATAAATATATAAATATATAAATATATAAATATATAAATATATAAATATATAAATATATAAATATATAAATATATAAATATATAAATATATAAATATATAAATATATAAATATATAAATATATAAATATATAAATATATAAATATATAAATATATAAATATATAAATATATAAATATATAAATATATAAATATATAAATATATAAATATATAAATATATAAATATATAAATATATAAATATATAAATATATAAATATATAAATATATAAATATATAAATATATAAATATATAAATATATAAATATATAAATATATAAATATATAAATATATAAATATATAAATATATAAATATATAAATATATAAATATATAAATATATAAATATATAAATATATAAATATATAAATATATAAATATATAAATATATAAATATATAAATATATAAATATATAAATATATAAATATATAAATATATAAATATATAAATATATAAATATATAAATATATAAATATATAAATATATAAATATATAAATATATAAATATATAAATATATAAATATATAAATATATAAATATATAAATATATAAATATATAAATATATAAATATATAAATATATAAATATATAAATATATAAATATATAAATATATAAATATATAAATATATAAATATATAAATATATAAATATATAAATATATAAATATATAAATATATAAATATATAAATATATAAATATATAAATATATAAATATATAAATATATAAATATATAAATATATAAATATATAAATATATAAATATATAAATATATAAATATATAAATATATAAATATATAAATATATAAATATATAAATATATAAATATATAAATATATAAATATATAAATATATAAATATATAAATATATAAATATATAAATATATAAATATATAAATATATAAATATATAAATATATAAATATATAAATATATAAATATATAAATATATAAATATATAAATATATAAATATATAAATATATAAATATATAAATATATAAATATATAAATATATAAATATATAAATATATAAATATATAAATATATAAATATATAAATATATAAATATATAAATATATAAATATATAAATATATAAATATATAAATATATAAATATATAAATATATAAATATATAAATATATAAATATATAAATATATAAATATATAAATATATAAATATATAAATATATAAATATATAAATATATAAATATATAAATATATAAATATATAAATATATAAATATATAAATATATAAATATATAAATATATAAATATATAAATATATAAATATATAAATATATAAATATATAAATATATAAATATATAAATATATAAATATATAAATATATAAATATATAAATATATAAATATATAAATATATAAATATATAAATATATAAATATATAAATATATAAATATATAAATATATAAATATATAAATATATAAATATATAAATATATAAATATATAAATATATAAATATATAAATATATAAATATATAAATATATAAATATATAAATATATAAATATATAAATATATAAATATATAAATATATAAATATATAAATATATAAATATATAAATATATAAATATATAAATATATAAATATATAAATATATAAATATATAAATATATAAATATATAAATATATAAATATATAAATATATAAATATATAAATATATAAATATATAAATATATAAATATATAAATATATAAATATATAAATATATAAATATATAAATATATAAATATATAAATATATAAATATATAAATATATAAATATATAAATATATAAATATATAAATATATAAATATATAAATATATAAATATATAAATATATAAATATATAAATATATAAATATATAAATATATAAATATATAAATATATAAATATATAAATATATAAATATATAAATATATAAATATATAAATATATAAATATATAAATATATAAATATATAAATATATAAATATATAAATATATAAATATATAAATATATAAATATATAAATATATAAATATATAAATATATAAATATATAAATATATAAATATATAAATATATAAATATATAAATATATAAATATATAAATATATAAATATATAAATATATAAATATATAAATATATAAATATATAAATATATAAATATATAAATATATAAATATATAAATATATAAATATATAAATATATAAATATATAAATATATAAATATATAAATATATAAATATATAAATATATAAATATATAAATATATAAATATATAAATATATAAATATATAAATATATAAATATATAAATATATAAATATATAAATATATAAATATATAAATATATAAATATATAAATATATAAATATATAAATATATAAATATATAAATATATAAATATATAAATATATAAATATATAAATATATAAATATATAAATATATAAATATATAAATATATAAATATATAAATATATAAATATATAAATATATAAATATATAAATATATAAATATATAAATATATAAATATATAAATATATAAATATATAAATATATAAATATATAAATATATAAATATATAAATATATAAATATATAAATATATAAATATATAAATATATAAATATATAAATATATAAATATATAAATATATAAATATATAAATATATAAATATATAAATATATAAATATATAAATATATAAATATATAAATATATAAATATATAAATATATAAATATATAAATATATAAATATATAAATATATAAATATATAAATATATAAATATATAAATATATAAATATATAAATATATAAATATATAAATATATAAATATATAAATATATAAATATATAAATATATAAATATATAAATATATAAATATATAAATATATAAATATATAAATATATAAATATATAAATATATAAATATATAAATATATAAATATATAAATATATAAATATATAAATATATAAATATATAAATATATAAATATATAAATATATAAATATATAAATATATAAATATATAAATATATAAATATATAAATATATAAATATATAAATATATAAATATATAAATATATAAATATATAAATATATAAATATATAAATATATAAATATATAAATATATAAATATATAAATATATAAATATATAAATATATAAATATATAAATATATAAATATATAAATATATAAATATATAAATATATAAATATATAAATATATAAATATATAAATATATAAATATATAAATATATAAATATATAAATATATAAATATATAAATATATAAATATATAAATATATAAATATATAAATATATAAATATATAAATATATAAATATATAAATATATAAATATATAAATATATAAATATATAAATATATAAATATATAAATATATAAATATATAAATATATAAATATATAAATATATAAATATATAAATATATAAATATATAAATATATAAATATATAAATATATAAATATATAAATATATAAATATATAAATATATAAATATATAAATATATAAATATATAAATATATAAATATATAAATATATAAATATATAAATATATAAATATATAAATATATAAATATATAAATATATAAATATATAAATATATAAATATATAAATATATAAATATATAAATATATAAATATATAAATATATAAATATATAAATATATAATTAAGAAAAAATATTTTCCTGATTATGAGATGGAAGCACCACTAAGCATCATCATTTCTGACGACTTAAAGTAATGGCAAGCACCTAAGTGTCGCTTTTGAGTTGTACCACATATGAACAATATTCTTCCAATAACGCTCAACAGAAAATTGCAAACAGTTGAGTAATTCATACTTATTTGGCCATTGCAACCCAAGAATAATAGAATAATAAGATTACGCATGTACACCCTATATTGCTGACGTCAAAAATTATGGAATGTCAAGTAAAGGAAATTTAAATTTAGACATTTCATAAATTACATATATTTATTTCATTGACTGGCGGTTTCTTATTTTTTATTTGTGGTGGCCGATTAAGTGCTCTTTGGCTAACATGTCTATTAATCACATACAATTATATCAAAAATAAATTAAATATGTTGTTTTCTTTGCAACAACATTCTGACACAATGAGAAAATTACATATGGTGTCGGTAATTCTTTTACTCGATGGATATCGAGTTTTCTCCAGGGTCGTTCAATACGAGTTGCAATGGATGGTGTTTGCTCAGAACAACATTCCATCAATTCTGGAGTCCCGCAGGGTTCCGTCCTATCCCCGTCCCTATTTCTGGTTTTTATCAATGACCTTCTATCAGCGACCCAGAACCCAATCCATTCCTTTGCAGATGACAGTAACATTTGTCATTCATATTCGTTCAACAAGAGCCCAAACTCTTTGGAGATTGAGAGTAATGAATGATACACTCAATAATGACCTTAAAACAATCTCCGAGTGGGGTCTTGCAAATAGAGTTGATTTTAATGCTAACAAGACCCAATGTTGTCTGTTATCTCACAAAAGAATGGATTCACCCCTCCCTCCCCTCAATATGGACTCTGTGGATATTGCGCAGTCAGCTGCTCTTGACGTTCTGGGTATATCAATTCAATGTGACCTCGGTTGGAATGATCACATATTTGATGTGTCGAAAGAAGCGGCCAAGTGCCTCGTTTTTTTGAAACGGTGTAAGACATACTTCACTCCCGCTGACTTGCGCATTGTCTACACCACCTATATTCAGCCTAAGATGGAATACAATTCGCACATATGGGCAGGGGCTTCAAAATATTCCTTGGAGTTCCTGGATCGAATCCAACAACGTGCAATATATTTAATAGGGGATGATAATATTTCATCCTCTATTGGTTCTCTTGAGCACCGAAGGACCGTAGGGTGTGTAAGCCTGTTTTATAGGTATTACAGTGGTAAGTGATTCCACCAGGTCGTGTATTCTCTCGTTCTACTCGGGCATCGAACCAAGCCCACCCCTTCGTAGTCCACTCGGTTCTCAACAGAACCACGCATTACAGAGATAATTCGTTCTTCAGTCGCACGATACGTTTGTTTAACAATATCCCTGCGTCTGTTTTACCGACATTTTTAATATTGGGAAATTTAAAGCAAACATCCACCGACACTACTCCATCTTTCTTCCTCCCTTTAACCTATAATCCTTTCTTACGATCAACACTGTGCATTGCACAAATAGGGGGCATACCCTGAGCGTTGGTTAATTTGGAAAAAAAAACGTTCTGTGCAATCTTTGTTTCTATTATTGTTGATTGCAATCCATGATGGGTTTCAGTCATAGAGTTACCAACTTTAATTTTCGCTTTTTTATTTTCAAAACTAAACTGAAGCAGCGTGAAACCCAATGAGTTGTCAACAATAGTTAACTGCCGCCAAGTCATTATTTCGGATGCGGTTTATACCTGCTACCTCCGCAGTCGTCCGTCGACTATGTGAATGTATAGAATACGTTTTTACCAACTCACTGTTGCAGTCGTCCGTCGTGTATTCGCATGAACTTCATATAATTAAAAAGAGAGCTATAGCACTCAGACAGGGTTATATCCATTGTGCTGTGACTCAGTTCCCTGGTTAGATTCATTATTGAATCTAAGAAGGCTATTGTGTGATAAAGAGTGAAGCTGATCCTCTCTCATCACGTCTGTGCCAAAGATCTGACTTCTAATTCTATAAAATGCTGGACAGTCACAGAGATAGTGCTCAATATCAGTATAATAACTTCAGTATAATAACAAACAAAATAATTAAATTTTCTCAATTAACAACTTCTTATTATTACAAACCTCGTTTTAAGGATAGTAAAACAAACACCGTCATAACTGCTAAATGCGAACATCTAATTAATGGTCATTGTCCTTGCAATTTAAATTAATTGTTCATAAAAAGGAAACCTTTTCAAATTTATTCATATATAAAATTTATTTACGGTATTTTAAAAAACAAGCCTTTTCAATATACATATTAAATTATTGTTTGTATCGAAAATATAAACAAATTGGTTATCAGTCCGCCATGTGATTTATGCCTCGAAGTTTTCTCAAACTATCTTATATAAAAACCAGTTGGGAAGTCTAAGGATCACATGTTACAGTCTAAGGATGACATGGGAAATTTTAAAGTAGGTGTTATTAAGATAGTTAGGATTATCAAAATTATAGTCGGTCAAAGCCGACTATAAATACCCTACACATATGTGTGGTTACCATTCACAGTGGTGTATAGATCACCAGGGTATACGAATCCTGAAAATAACTATAAACTTTCCATCGCTGAAGAATTTCCTTTCATTTGATACCCATATTTACAAATGGGTAGGTGTACCGAATTTCGAATTGGGAACCACAAGTCATTTCGACGAAAACCATTATTTTCATGTATTTGAGCATGAGTCAATATATATTTGATCAAAAAAGTTTACCTAAGCACTTATACAGTAAAATGAATGTGTAGATATAAATTTTATATGAGGTATTTGAACATAAGTGGTCGTTTCTCAGATCACAATAGACCGATCATGCCAATTTTCTTGTTCAGACAGCTTAGATATATAAGTAATCTAAATCTAAAGTTTCATTGTTTTCTGTAATCGTGATTTCAACAGACAGACAGAAGGACAGACGGGCAGACAGACAGACAGACAGACAGACAGACAGACGGGAATCGCTAAATCGACTCAGGAGGTTATGCTGATCAAGAATATATATACTTTTCGATACCGGAGATGCTTTTTTTAGGGTGTTACAAACGGCGTACCAAACTGAATATACCCTTTCACTCTTAGTGTAGGGTATAAAAATCCAATCTTGTTGCTAATTTTTAAAATTTCGTTGTTTTCGTGGAGTAAAATTTTATGTTAGGATATTTAAACATTGCTCACATCGATATCGCAATGTTTTTCAAATAAATATCTATATGTTTGAACTATTTGATGCAATATTGGATTCGTTTTTATTATCGTCTCGAAAAAAATGCGATATATCGCTTTTAACTATTTTCAAAGTTTTAGTATGATTAGGCCATCGATATTGGTACAATATCTAATTCGATATCGTACCAGAATTTTAAATTGGGAGGAGTTTTATTAAAAAAATGTATATACGTATTAAAATTTTTAAGGAAGAGTTCATAAAAATAAATAAAATGCTTTTTTCTTCAAATATAAGAATGATATTTATATTCCAATGCATTTCTAATGTATAAAATGAATAGACGAGTGATCGCATGGAATCAATGCATAAAGCGAGATAATGAATAAAATAAAAAAATAAACAAATATAATAAAATATTCCTGAATTCAATTCTAATACTTAATCTTTGACATAAATGTCATTACATAATTCAATTTTAAAATTTGTTGTTTGTTTTGCTACCTTAAATAGGATTATAGCTAAAATATTGTTTTTGTGAGCTCTAGGTCTTGCCAGATACAGAGTGCTATGTCAGCGGTCTAAATACGAATTTTGTTCATGCACAAAACAACCACACTAAGAAAACAAGATGTTTATGAAAGTCTTGCTGCAACTATTCTTTTAAATTTACGCCTTGTAGTAAATATTCAAACATCACATAAGTTTGAATAAAGTTGCAGTAAAACTATTAGTATTATTTAAATATGACATATATGCAGATAGTTACGAGATGTTTGCCACAACAGCAACGAAAATTGATATATTTACAATTGACTGATAGCAAACATCCTGAGTTCTTGGACATTTGCAGCAAAACTTTTGAGGTATTTTGACATTTGACTACCATAAAAAAGGTGCTTGTCAATTTTTGTTGTCTCATTGCAAACATCATATAGGCTGTAGAGTCACTACCAAATCAAATACGATCACTGTACTGTGGTCTAAAGTCCAAAGTTTAGATTCAAATGTGTCATAATTATCTCCCATAAAACACGCTTTTCAAAAGTATAGTTGATTTTGTTTCATCCCAACCGTACCTTTTAAGAATAGCTTCAAAAGTGAGAGGACGTAATTTGTCAGTGATTTCAATGCCTTTAACTTAAAAAAGATCGTCGTTGAAACCATAGTCATAAAACGCTATCGTTTTTGCTTAAGTAAGACTATCGTGTAAACAATATCGTTAGACGATTCGATCGTCATACGTGATTAGAGCACAGGAAGATAGTGAAGCGTAATTCTAAAAAATAAAAATAATATAAAACAAGTGAGTATTAGTATAATTCAAAATCAATATTGAAAAGCAAGGTATTAGCTTTATTTCTAAATAATTTTAATGTTATTAACTTGTTGAGTGCTTTTTATAAAATTAATATTGTCCCTGCAGTCGACTATGTGAATGTGCAGAATACGTAAAGTATTTCGTGTATTCGCATGAAATTCATATAAAAAAAGTGCAGAAAACGAAGACACCGTACAGTTTCTGTACTATGTAGAAATCTAACTTTTAATACAATGATTTGGTAAATTATTTTAAACAAATACAAATGTATTTTAAAACTACCGAAATGTAGTAGAAATGCATTTTTTTTTAAACAAAAACATAAATGTAGTATAATTTAGTACAGCAACTTTGGCAAAATCTTTAATTGATGCAATTTTTGCATTCTTTGCTTTTGGTTATTTCTTCAATGCACATAATTCTTATTGTGTTCATTGGAAAAGGAAAACTTTAGGTACTTGAAATGTAGAATCTGCAGAGAAAGTTCGCTGATGAAGGGGCTTGGCTGCCTCTGAAATAGCTGTATGATCTGCCACTCAACGCATTTTGCCAATTGTTTGTTGTTTAATTTGTTGGTACAAAACACCCAATTTGTACCGACTGGACCTTGAGCACGTTAAGACAATATCCTAACATTTTTATAAACAAAATTAAAACTTCGATTAAAAGTGTATTTGAATATTTCTGAACTTTTCTGTATTATCAATAGTTTTATATAAAAACTATTAAAACATTGCGCAGTATATTATATCAGTGCCGAACTCTTGCGCCACATAAGCATGTCATACAACAATAAAATTAACTAGCTGTGAAAAATGCGCGTGCTGCCCGGAGCAGCGGCTGCAGTTTTTTTTTTCAGCGCTAGACTGCAGCTCGGTTTCTCAATTTTCGTGGCCCGCACTGGGACAGGTACCGAGAATAGTGAAAAGCATGATTTCGAAATAATTTAAAAAATAGCTGAAATAACGTGCTTTCTTTGTATATTTACACTTTGTTCCTAAAGTTTATAGTTTTTTCATAATAAATCACAGAAAAATCGGACGGGACATTCCGGACGGGACAAAAAATTCCGTATAGAAATTATCAGTACGATTTTTATTCTTAAATACTTTTTACATACAAAATTTTTTTTTTTAATTATTATTTACTTTATTTTTGTATATATGCACTTTGTTCCTAAAGCTTACAGTTATTTCATAATAAGCTACCAAGCTTCCTCATCAGCGGTCTTCTGCACAACTTCTGCATAACAAGGCCTATTAGATCATTTTGTGCAATGAACTAACTGCGAATTTAGTACAAGCACAAAACAACCAGGCAAAACATGCAAAAATTGCACCAACTTTATGCTTGTCAATTGTTGTTGTCGCATTGCAGCAAGCATCATATAGGGTGTAATGTCACTACAGAATCAAATACGACCACTGCACGCTTAGTTTATTGCACAAAATGATCTTATAGGCCTTTCTATACAGAAGTTGTGCAGAAGACCGCTGATGACGAAGCTTGGCAGCTTCCGAAACAGCTGTACGGTCAGCCAACAACTTTTTGTTTTTGTCAATTGTTGTTTGTTTCACTCCCCAGTACATAGTACTTTGTATCTGGTAAGACCTTGAGCCCTCAAAAACAATATTTTTGCAATAATAATATTTATTAATGTTACCAGAAAAAACAGAAAATAATATTTTGTATCTGTATGTCTTTAAAGTTAATTAATTTTGTTACTCAAAATACATGAAAATTGGTATATTTACATATTTCATAGTAATGAGTATTTTTTATACGTTATCGTTAACGGAATAAAAATTTCTTTTCAGATATTTAGATTCAGACATTTAAGATTCCAAATCCGTCGTTATTTCAAAGATTTGAGCATTTTGAATTTTTCGGTCATGGTTGACGTTTTCTGGAAATGCCCATATGTAATTATTTCAGAAAATCAGTATCTGACGAGCCCTAAACTAGGTAAGAGTGTCCGGACTTCTTATAACGGCTTTTCCTTCAGGAACTTTTGAAGGGTTGAGCCATTTTTCATAACCTTCTAAGTTAATCGTATAAGTATTTCATTAATGAAAATACTTATAACTTTTTTAACAATTAAGCATATAAAAAACTAGCAATAAATTGAAAAAGGCTTTGAAAAATATTCGAAATGTATATAATTTTAGAAAATAGTAAATAAAACCAATCGATTTCATTTGAAATTTGTACTTACATTTCATAAAAATATATTCATAATATTAGCCTCGTAGCTCAGTGGTTAGTGCGTTGGACTGCGAGCCGAAAGGTCCCCGGTTCAAGCCTGGACTGGGGCTAACAACATCTTTTCATAGAAACAACAAATATTACACGCACAGCTCAAAATGGTGAGAGAGCTCGGTCTAAGTTCTTATAGAGCTGTAGTGCCAAACTATTATATTAGTAAAATAATTCGAACAGAAAAGCGCCGCAGACAAAACTTTTTCCATTGTTTTCAACTTCAAAATTAAAATGTATATAGAGGGCTTATATTCAATACTGCGTATCTACAATTTTGACGAAAATTAGTTTTTAATGCAGAAATCTTCACTGATCTCCGCTGTATCTATGACATTAATTTGGAACAAAAAGAATATTTCGAATACCATTATATTTTCATTTTAATAATTTGTCTATCTACATGAATGATTTTTTATGAATTTTGCTTATAAGTTTATAATGACTATAAATAAACGTTGCAGGTATGGAGTAGTAAAAGTTGTTATTCTTAAGCGTAATTTTATTAGTCAATTTCGTCCTGTCCATCCGTGGGTCCGGTCCATCATAACTCACAAAGCATCAACTCAATTTGTATGAAAAAGGATATGAAATCTATGTAAAAACTTTTATCGAAGGATGACGTCATATTTTCTCAATGGTTATACAATATCATAGAAGCCATAGGAGCTACTAAAAACAATTTTTCGTATACGGAAAACTAACTTTTCAAAGATTTTTCCTATTCTAATATGAAGCCTTAAAGGACGAAATTAAAATTTAGTTTGTACTGAGAAAACATAGATTGTACCATTACCTTTATGGTATTTCCAGACAAGATGTTTAGTGTTATTTTTAAAGAAAGTTTTCAGATATGTTAAGGATTCGTATTATATATACGAGGTCAATACATCGATATCCTACGAAATGGGATATTAGTTTTAATATTTAGGATAACATTCATGATTTTAAAATAGCGATACAGAGTTAATTGTTTTTTTTTTATTTTAATCTTTATAAAATGTCGGGTTAGATTATGGAATATTGAGACCTTTAACCATCATATACCTCGTGAACCGAAAATGGTATAACAAAAATTAGTCGGTGAATTTTGTATAGGTTAAACCAGAATATAAAAAAATTAACAAATTGCTGATTCCAAGAATATTTTCTGATATATTCTATTGTGCAATATGCTCTATCTTCTCGTTTTTTCATAGACATTGATCATATTTGAATAGCAATAATCTCTATCTACCATAGCACGACGAATAGCGCGAAATTGCTGATTTTTTTAATTGTATCAATTAAAGACTATTTTTATTTAATATTGTAGAAGAAAAGTTGATCGCCACTTTCATGATTTGCGATTTAATCAGTTTTTTCGCTCTCCTGAAAAACTGTGTTTTTGTAGATAGACGGTATTGAATATAAGCCCTCGATATACCAATTTATTTGTTAATGAATTTTTCTAAATTATTTTTTTTTGGTAAAAAAACAATTTTTTTAATAAATAAGGGTGTTTTTGATATATGAAAACAAACAAATTAAAATTTTATCAGTACGTTTTCAGAATTTGATGAAATTTGGACGTATTGTGAAACAACATAAAATTAAGATATTGGTAAAATTTTAGCTTCCCAGACGGTATGGTTTAAGAGATTTGGTGATTTAAATTTGAAAAAATATGTATAAATATCGCAAAAGTCGTGTTAATCAATTGAACATAACTTAATCAATAGTGAAGCAAAATAAATCACTGAAGTCACATTTAAAAGATAATAAAATTTACAAAATTTTTATTTTAGAGTTGTCATCTTTAAACAAAGTTTATTTTAAAAGGATATATCTCAAAAAGCAATGGCGAAAGTCGACTTTAAAATTAAAATCAACATTTTGACGTTTTATAATTTATGAAAATTGTCAAAAAAGTAGACTTTAATTTTAAACTTGACTTTAAATTATCTTTGAATTTGAAATGAAAATGCATATCATATTTTCATAATAAAAAAAAATGTTTGCGGCAAATAAAGGGTGTAAAAGAAATTATTTTTATGAATTCAAATGCGGATATTGTGGTCAAAGCAAATTATGAAAATGTCTCTGATTTATGACAAACAAAAAAATTAACAAGTTTTCAGTTATAAGTATCGATCATGTCAACAAAAAAATTCAAAAAGTGGGAAAATAAATTTTCGACATTTTGATAAGCTAACCATTCTGCAATTATTGCCGGGAAACTGCTGGAAATGTTACAATTCGGTTTCAAGAGACCATCTTCTTAAATCGTAAACGTGAATCAGGTCGAAAATCACGATTTATGAATCGTAAATTTGCTGCGAAAGTAAAGTGTTAGATCTAGATCTAAACCCAATAATCAATAAAAGATGTGCCAAAAAAATTTAATATACATCATATTTTCGAAAAGTAAAGATGATATTTAAACTGATATCATTTAATGTTCCAAATAAAATCGAAGAAATGAATTAAAGATCCAAATAAACAAGCGAGGGACTGTTGAAACCCGTATAGAACAATATTATAAAATTTGTTCAAAAGGATGTTACCCTCCAAACTGCCCTGAGCTAAGTCAAGATTTTAAATTTTTATATTAAATCCATTTTTTGAAAAATATTGTAATATTGTTAAACTGAAATAAAATAAGCAATAGTTGGATTAGTGTTGTCAAAAATGTTAGAAGAAATGGTGTTTAACGGCTGATGGTGGGCTGGAAGACTAAAATACGGATTCGTCCTAACTCATACAGAAATTTTTAAAACTATGGAGTATTGTTCTTCATTTGTGATATATTTTTTTTAGCGTGTTAACTTTTTAAGTTATAAATAAAAGAAAATGTAAAAGAATTTCGTTTACACCCTTTATTTTGTAGCTGAGATCTCTATGAGTTTAAATGAATTTAAAGGTTTTATTCCTTTTTAAATTGTTACTATTAGATATTTTAAAAATCCGTTCAAATTTATTTAAATGCGAATGAAAGCTGTAAACGAATTAATTTCGTACAACCATTTTCATATTTATACTCAATGATGTCTCACCATGAACTACAGCCAACTTTTTTCAAATGTTCGGCCAAAAATTTGATATGCACTTGCAATTCAAATGCAAATAAACCCCTTTAATGAATTGATCCATAAAAACTGGGAAACATGATTGTATTCTTCTTTTATTGTTTTTTGCCTTTAGAAAATGTTATGAATTGTCTAGTCAACTTGATTTATCCATTTTTTTTTTATTTTGGTTAAAATATAATTAAAATTTTTATGTTATTGGATTTTTAGTTCTTGTGTAAGTAAAATAAGTTATTGTTGGTTGAATACATTGGAAATATGGAAAGTAAGTAAACTAAATACAATTAGTGTTCAAATTCTATTCGTTTAAACTCACCTCACCGAAACTCACCACACATAAACTCATCATAGTAAAACTCACTACACTAAAACTTACTTCTTGTTTGCCAACTGGATGGCTGTACTATGTATATACATTAGACTGACAATGACTTTGTGTGAAAAAAAAATCATCGAGTTTGATTTTGAAGGTCACCCCCTAGAAATGCTCTATTGAATGAGAAAATCGATGTGGAAAATTTTCAGCGAAATCCGAATATGGGAAATGGACGCGTCGGGACCTAAATCGGGACCTAGGCGTTTTCGTACCTAAATCAACAATTTCAAAATTGAATTGAAATGATGTCTTTCAAACGCAATGAACTAAAAATGTGGGTATGTCATCTGTCATTTATTAGCTTTTCAATAAACTATAAATGAAAAAAATCGGATAAAAAAATACAGAAGCTGTGTTTATTTAAACACACATCCTTCGTTTTATATTTTCAACAGTCACGCCTACCCTGAAACACTTTAAACTCAAAAGTTCGATTCCCACACTAAGAAAACAAGATGTTTATGAGAGTCTTGTTGCAACCATTCTTTTAAATTTACGCCTTGTAGCAAATATTCAAACATCCCATAAGTTTCAATAAAGTGGCAGCAAAACTATGAATATTTTTTAAATATGACATATATGCAGATAGTTACGAGATGTTTGCCACAACAGCAATGAAATTTGAGATATTTACAGTTGACTGATAGCAAACATCCTGAGTTCTTGGACATTTGCTGCAAAACTTTTGAGGCATTTTGACATTTGACTACCATAAAAAAGGAAAATGGCGTACTTTTTCCTTACGCTCGATTTATCCACAACAATTAAGTAAATCAAATTGTGTAAAAAAATGACAACTCAAATATTACATTTTAATGGTTATAGTGAAAATAAAATATCCTGTGATTTAAATTATCAACACGTGATGGAAAATATTTCTTTTCAGAGTTTACTTTGATGTCAGCATCACCGGTCAGACTTGATTCTTCTGCGAAGAAATCTCAAGTCGTTGTACAATTTTACCTTCGAGGATTTTATAAAGACGATGGCGATGTATAACCAGGATACTGTTTTAATTCTAGAATAAATAAAAATACATTTGATTCATTTTCTTTCAATTCAATAAAAATTACTCCGCGAATTCTAATGGAGTACCTTTTCCAAATATTCATCAACTATTTTCCTATTTGTAAGATGTTTAATTGATTGTTGCTATACATAATCGTAAATTTGAAAGATGGTTGCTACTAATATTTATCGTATTTGACGGATGTTTGAGAGATGGTTGTCTCAAATACGATCTAAATAATTTGTAAATAACTTGATATTTGAGCTGTGA
Source organism: Dryomyza anilis (assembly GCA_951804985.1). Taxonomy (NCBI): domain Eukaryota; kingdom Metazoa; phylum Arthropoda; class Insecta; order Diptera; family Dryomyzidae; genus Dryomyza; species Dryomyza anilis. The sequence goes on along the minus strand of OX638133.1, from coordinate 50,127,308 downwards.
TATTTCTGGTAATCATCTTTGTTTTCTTAGTGCATCTAAAATTTATTTTGAATATGTTTTTAACATCACTTGGGATTATTTTAAGATGAAATTATATTATTAAAATTAATTATTAATAATAAAAATGGCAAGGGATGTAAAAACATATTCTAAATAAATTTTATATGGGAATCGAACTTTTGAGTTTAAAGGGTTTTATGCTAGACGTAATTGCTGAAAATATAAAATAAAGGATGCCTGTTTAAATAAACACAGCTTCTGTATTTTTTTATCCGATTTTTTTCATTTATAGTTTATTGAAAAGCTAATAAAATTTTCCAACAGATGACATACCCACATTTTTAGTTTATTGCGTTTGAGAGACATCATTTCAATTCAATTTTGAAATAGTTGATTTAGGTTCGAAAACGCCTACTTTGAGGTCCCGACGCGTCCATTTCCCATATTCGGATTTCGCTGAAAATTTTCCACATCGATTTTCTCATCCAATAGAGCATTTCTAGGGGGTGATCTCCTCTCGATTAGAATCATGATTTTCCATTGTCAGAGTAATATACATACATACATGCAGTGTGGTGCCATCCGACTGTATGTTGTCATGTTTGTTGCCATGCAATGATACAGGGTAACAACGAAAAGTTGTCGTTGAAGTGTGTGTATACGCAACGAAATTCATTATTGTTGTATTTTCTTCTTTCTGTTAGTATTCGCTTTGTAGCGTTTGTGTTCGCAAAGAAAAATGTTTGTCTGCAAGATAGTGTTTGTGTTTTCTTGACATACGATAGTGTAGCGTAAGCTTTTTTAATCTCTGACGAAAACAGAAATATGCCTATACGAAATATTCCATATATTTATTATATACATATATGTTCATTTTATTATGGCCTTGAGATTTTGAATTGTCTCGTCAACTTTATTTAAGGTAAAACACCCTAATTCCGCCCTAGTGCCTAATTCCGCCCTATTTTGTTGAAATACTAATAATAAGAACATTCACGTTAAAAATATATATTTATGAATACAGAAAAATGCAACACTGTATTCTGTTCTATTAAAATCAAATTTCACCTCAAAATCTCCCGTTATTTATTTAAACAAAATCATAGTTACATCACTCTTCAGTAAATTGTGTAGAATTGCTCAGATTGCTTACCTAAAACATGAAGGTGGACATTAATTTTTCTTTAGGTTTCTAAAAGTTTTTGGTAAGTTCATATTTAATTTTTTATAATTATATGGTCTTATTAGTGCATTTACTACTTATTTATCTAAAAAAAATATGAATTTTACTTATATTTTAACAACAAATTGATGATTTATGTTAGGGCGGAATTAGGCGCTAACAAATCAATCAACAGCCCGTAGGACGGAATAAGGAATTCTTAATGCATTTTTAAAATATATTTTTAAATAATATAATTGTTAGAAAACTTTATTTAAGGTAAAACACCCTAATTCCGCCCTAGTGCCTAATTCCGCCCTATTTTGTTGAAATACTAATAATAAGAACATTCACGTTAAAAATATATATTTATGAATACAGAAAAATGCAACACTGTATTCTGTTCTATTAAAATCAAATTTCACCTCAAAATCTCCCGTTATTTATTTAAACAAAATCATAGTTACATCACTCTTCAGTAAATTGTGTAGAATTGCTCAGATTGCTTACCTAAAACATGAAGGTGGACATTAATTTTTCTTTAGGTTTCTAAAAGTTTTTGGTAAGTTCATATTTAATTTTTTATAATTATATGGTTTAGTGTATTTACTACTTATTTATCTAAAAAAAAATATGAATTTTACTTATATTTTAACAACAAATTGATGATTTATGTTAGGGCGGAATTTGGCGCTAACAAATCAATCAACCGCCCGTAGGACGGAATAAGGAATTCTTAATGCATTTTTAAAATATATTTTTAAATAATATAATTGTTAGAAAACTTTATTTAAGGTAAAACACCCTAATTCCGCCCTAGTGCCTAATTCCTCCCTATTTTGTTGAAATACTAATAATAAGAACATTCACGTTAAAAATATATATTTATGAATACAGAAAAATGCAACACTGTATTCTGTTCTATTAAAATCAAATTTCACCTCAAAATCTCCCGTTATTTATTTAAACAAAATCATAGTTACATCACTCTTCAGTAAATTGTGTAGAATTGCTCAGATTGCTTACCTAAAACATGAAGGTGGACATTAATTTTTCTTTAGGTTTCTAAAAGTTTTTGGTAAGTTCATATTTAATTTTTTATAATTATATGGTCTTATTAGTGTATTTACTACTTATTTATCTAAAAAAAATATGAATTTTACTTATATTTTAACAACAAATTGATGATTTATGTTAGGGCGGAATTAGGCGCTAACAAATCAATCAACCGCCCGTAGGACGGAATAAGGAATTCTTAATGCATTTTTTAAATATATTTTTAAATAATATAATTGTTAGAAAATAAATATGTGTGGTTATTATTAAACTGGAAAAATACGGAAGATTTCGTAGTCCTAATTCCGCCCTAAACATTCTCAAAGAGAAATCTTATTTTTTAAACTTCAAAAATAATGTTTTTGCTTAAATTAATAAAATTTATAAAATTGTATATTATTTAAAATGTATTTAATATTATATATTGCGATCATTTTATTACAAATAACTATTTTAATTAATAGCAATGGTCTGTTACTACAACTAAAAATTTTTAGTAATATAAATAAAGTAATTTAAGCTCAAAAAAAATAGGGCGGAATTAGGAAAGTACACATTTGGCATTTTTCTTTATTCCGCCCTATAGGGCGAAATTAGGAAATAGCTAAACCTACATCCGCCATAATATAATATTTTTTGTTTTTAAATACAAAAATTGATTGTATAATAATATTTACACTGAGAAAAAGTTAAAATGTATTGCATTTGGATTGAAATATATATATATATATATATATATATATATATATATATATATATATATATATATATATATATATATATATATATATATATATATATATATACGTTGTGATTGACGGAAGGCACGCTTCGAGCGTGATGGACGTACGCACTATCCGAGGTGCCAATATGGACTGGGATTATTACCTTGTAGCAGCCAAGGTCCGCTAGACGTCGGAAAGCTGCAATCACAACAGACAACGCAAGCCTTTTCCACTCGACTCTCACACCTGCTTAGACAAAGCACTCCTCCTCTCGATGATATAAGCGCGCAGTGGTTCCATGTCTCCTGCTCTATGCGTACGGCTGCCAAAGAGGTGCTTGGATTCCAACGCCCCCTGAGGAATCAGTGGCATGACCAAGAGTGTCGCGCGGCCACAACAGAGAAAGACGCTGCGTACAAATCCACCCTGCAGTCAGTAGCTACGCGAGCTGCGAAGGAGCGATACAAAGAGAAGAGAAGGAAAGAGAGATGTCTTTTCAGGCGTAAAAAAGCGAGGCAGAAAGACATGAGTGTGAGGAGTTTGAGATGCATGGGGACAGAAATGAGGCTCGAAAATTCTACGAGGAAATAAGACGCCTAGCCGGAGGTTCAAAATCCGGAGCCTCTTCTTGTAAAGATGAAAACGGAAATCTAGTCACAGATATCCAGAGCACACTGAAGATATGGAGGGATCACTTCTCTAAACTGCTGACCGGTGATGATGACCGCAATTGCACCAATAGAGAAGTAAACCCGGCAACCCCAGTACTTGATGACGACGTTGAGATTCCGCCACCCGACCATGACGAAGTCAGAACAGCCATCGCTCGGCTGAAAAACAACAAAGCTGATGACCTGCCTGCTGAATTGTTTAAGACCGGAGGCAAAGAGCAAATAGAGAGCATGCACGAGCTCGTAAGCAAAATATGGTCGGATGAAAGAATACCAAGTGACTGGAACCTCAGTTTACTCTGCCCAATCCTTAAAAAAGGGGATCCCACTATCTGCGCCAACTACCGTGGTATCAGCATTCTCCAGATTGGAGAAAGAGTCACGTCGAATGGGTCTAGCGGTGAACGAGGACAAGACTAAGTTCCTTGTGTCAACAAGCAGAAAGGAGTCCGTGCGTCTTGGACAAAAAGCAACAACGACGTCAGACTGGAGATTAAACGGAGAATAACTCTTGCCAACAGGTGCTACTTTGTGCTCAGTAGGTCGAATGAGGATGAACCATGAGCTGTACGAGTTATTCGACGACATTGACATAGTCAAGCGCATCAAGATCCAGAGGCTTCGCTGGCTAGGCCATGTCGAACGAATGGATGAAACGAATGGATGAAAACACTAAGCTAAGAAGGTGCTTGAATCGAGGCTGGAAGGTGGACAGCAGAGCAGAGGTCGTCCAAATCTGCGTTGGAAAGACCAAGTTGAGGACAACCTGACAACGCTTGGTATTTCTAACTGGCGTCAGCGCGCGCAAAGCAGAAGCGACTGACGCGGCTTTATCTCAGCGGCCAAAACCGCTAAATACACATATATATATATATGTGTATATATATATATATATATATATATATATATATATATATATATATATATATATATATATATATATATATATATATATATATATATATATATCTATATTAATATATATATATATATATATATATATATATATATATATATATATATATTGTTACGAAAATTCAGTCTACGGAAAACTGTTCTACGAGTTCGTATCTCTGGATTGTGTACAAAATAAAAACACTCTTATGATTGGTTTAAATTATAACAGTTAACTTTATTAATTCATTTTAATAAAAAACTTTACTAATAACAAATTCTAACAACTGGTGCATGTCCACAATTTAACTTGACAATTATCACACGAGATGCCCTCGACCACTACTGAAGTACAGTGCCTCAGATGCGCGGCCTTATATACTGCAGGCATCAGTTCGACACGTTTCGACAAGCTTCGACTTGTTTCGAGAACCTTCTACTCGTTTCGTGAATGACGCATGCTATTGGCATCTCATTCGCACTCATGTGTTTTATCCTGCTGATCTTCCATCTCTTTCTCGCACATTGCTCAGTACGGTGAATGATCTTCCGTCTCTTTCTAACACATTGCTTAGTGCGCTGAATTGTCTTGCGTCTCATTAATTATTGTTGATTGCTTGCACTATGGGGCAAATTACATCATTTCGTAACACTGCCCTCCACCTAAATCTGTTCGTCCCGAACAGATGTTAATCCTCTCTCTATATACAGCACCAACCTTTCTAAATGTACTACTTTCATTTTTCGTCTGACGCCTGTAGTATTCTGAATCCGGTACACAATGTCATTTATCCTTTTAATTATCCTGTACGGTCCTTCCCGGTGTGTTTGTAGTTTTGGATTTATCAAATTCACTCGTGGCGGGCTACAAAGCATAACCAGATCTCCTTCCTTAAACCCCTCAGAGTTTGCTCTCAAGTCGTATCTGGACTTTATCTTACTGCTTGGAATTTGTATCCTCTGCCTTAAGGACTGATGCAACTCGTCTCGGTTATTTTTCTTCTTACGCAAAGCACTTTTTGGAATCGGCTCTGCCCTCTGCCTGCTTATTGGACTATTAGATGCTAATTCTTTCCATGATGGTTTTCTTTGTTGTTCCTTGAACGTCCTGGTTTTTGCGATGTCGGGGTCTTTCTTTTGATCATTTCGTATTTGCTCTAGACTCCATTGATCATCTGCCATGACATTTAACGAACAATTGTGAATTATGTTCGTCTTTTCTTCTTCCGTCGAGCATTCTCTGGATTCCATTTTACACACTCGTGCCAACACAGTGCCTGAATTTCCACGATGTCCCCTGATGTTATTTTGGGTATCTGCAGATATCTTTTCTGCTCTGTATCCCTTAGGTGGTTGCACAATTACACATTTACGTTTTTCACGACAGTCGCGTGCTATATGCCCATATTTTCCGCAATTGTAGCATTTACCTTTCAATTGTGTGTTTCCGTTGGCAGCATAATGTTCGGATTTAACAATGGCTTTGGGCGCTCTACTTTCTCCTTGACATAAATTTTGTCTCTCCTCATCTAGAACACGTTTCTCCATCGTTGGTCGGCACAATGTAGACGCTATCTCCTGCGTAAGCGCTGTGGTGACCGTTTCCATAAATGTCACCTTCGGCATGGTCATTGTGGCACGTCTTGTTTCCGGATCACGTATGCCGTCAACGAAGGCTTCGATCTTGCACTTTTCTATGAAATCACTCGTTGAATCTGCATACGTCAAATGCGCAAGCCTCTCGACGTCCGCTGCATACGCCTGCAATGTTTCACCATTTCTTTGCATTCGGCACTTTAGTTCCATTCTGTAGATTTGCTTCATGTGATCACTGCCGTATTTTCGTTGCAGTGCAGACATAACCGCTGTGTAACTGTTTCTATCGCTTTCTGGAACAGTCTGCAATACTTCGGCTGCACCTCCTTTTAGCTGTCCTCATTGTTCCACCGATTACTTACAGCCGTGGTCTCAAATTGCAGCTTGAAAATGTTGAACGCTGTAGTTCCATCGTAAATGGGCGATTTTAGCCTCGTACCACTGACAACATGCATTGAGGGTCCACTTAGCTGTAGTAAACTGAAATCTTCTTGTATTTTCCGTAGCTTTTTGTCGAAACCTTGATATTTCTCATCAGCGTTGTCTTCCAATTTTTTCATTTTATCATCAACGTCAATCATATGCGCTTCAAGCTCATTTACTTTGCCATAAAGTGTATTAGAAACTTCCAGAAGCTGCTTCGAATGTTCTTGAAGCTGTTCGGAATTTTCTGGAAGTTTCTGCTCTATTTTGTTGGAATTTTAAATAAGTTTTTGTTCCATTTTGTTGGCATTTTCATGAAACTGTTTCGAATTTTCTAGAAGTTTTTGTTCCATTTTGCTGGAATTTTCTTGAAGTTTTTGTTCCATTCTGGTCGAATTTTCTTGGAGCTGTTTTGAATTTTCTAGAAGTTTCTGTTCCATTTTGATGGAATTTTCTTGTAGTTCTGTTTTAAGTTGTTTTGAATTTTCTTGAAGCTGTTTTTGTATTGCACCGAGCAACTGACTCATATCAAAACTTTGGGACTGTACCTTTTGCTCCGTGTCCACACTTTTCGATGACGCTGTTGCAGCTTCCACTTCAAACTCGTGCTCTGCGAGGTCAAACCTGGGTTCTCTAATTCTTCCATTAGACGCTTTTGCAGCTCTACTTTCGTACCTACAGTTGGAAGATTATGAATCGCCAGCTCTTTCTTTAGCTGGTCGACTTTAAGTTGTTCGAATTTAACCATTTTGTATCACAATCCCACTTCTGACACCAATGTTACGAAAATTCAGTCTACGGAAAACTGTTCTACGAGTTCGTATCTCTGGATTGTGTACAAAATAAAAACACTCTTATGTTTGGTTTAAATTATAACAATTAACTTTATTAAATCACTTTAATTAACAACTTTAGTAATAAAAAATTCTAACAACTGGTGCATGTCCACAATTTAACTTGACAATTATCACACGAGATGCCCTCGACCACTTTACAATCACTACTGAAGTACAGTGCCTCAGATGCGCGGCCTTATATACTGCAGGCATCAGTTCGACACGTTTCGACAAGCTTCGACTTGTTTCGAGAACCTTCTACTCGTTTCGTGAATGACGCATGCTATTGGCATCTCATTCGCACTCATGTGTTTTAACCTGCTGGTCTTCCATATATTTCTCGCACATTGCTCAGTACGCTGAATGATCTTCCGTCTTTTTCTAACACATTGCTTAGTGCACTATATATATATATATATATATATATATATATATATATATATATATATATATATATATATATGTGTATTTATTTATATGTGTGTATTTATATATATATATATATATATATATATATATATATATATATATATATATATATATTTATGGGGTGTAGCTAAAATATCCATATCCAAAAATGTAGCTATAAAATAATGCTTATATATATTATTTTGTTTCTGGTTTTTTTTTTGTCCTATTCTGTTTAATTGAGTGATTTTTTTTTGATATATAGAAAATTAATTTACTATATTAATTTTTCTTTTTATTTTGATTTGTATAATTTTTATATTTGTATAATATTTATTATTGAATATTTTTTGTGTTTCAGTTTCTTTTCTTTTTTAAATGAAATTAATTTCTTATTGAGAAAAAAATAATTAAATATGTATTTTATTTCGCTATTCCCAATTGAGTGATTTGTAAAATAAATTTACTATATTTAATTTGTTTTATTCATATATTTTTAAGTTATTAAAAAAACACATTTTTTTTAATGAAATCAATTTTTCAAATTTTTTTTAATTAAATTCAAAAATAAAAAATATTTTTTAAGCTTAAAAAATGCACACATGAAGTTTTTTTTTTCATTACTTAAATGTATTTAATAAACTGGATTCATTAAAATAGGGCGGAATTAGGGTTGCGATAGGGCGGAATTAGGATTTTCAAAAAATATTTAGGGCGGAATTAGGAACATTTTTAATTTTTTGTATAATAATTTATAAATTATAAAAAGCATTTTTCTATTAAAGTTATTTCATTTTAAAATAGTAAAGAATAGCACAGTCTTCCTTATAAAAATAAAAAAATCATGAAATCTCCGTAAATTTGAGCTATAAAAATACGCATATGCTGAAAAATCCTTCATAGGGCGGAATTAGGGTGTTTTACCTTATTCAATTTTTTTATTTGATTTTTGTTAAAATATAAATTTAATTTTTATGTTATTGGATTTTTAGTTTTTGTGTAAGTAATAATATATTGTTGGTTGAACACATTAAAAAAATGGAAAATAAGTAACCTAAAAACAACAAGTGTTCAAATTCTATTCGTTTTCTTAATTAATATACAGTTCAAGATAATTGTCTACCATCATTTATTTAAAATTTAAAAAGTAAAATTTTGCAAGATTCCTGCAAATAATATATACCTATGCAAGAGCAAGACTTAATTTCCAAGAACAAGCATTTCTTGCCTTGCTATTGCAAATGATCATAACCAGTTGTCTGTTTATTGCTATGCGATGATACAGGGTAGCAACGAAAGTTGTCGTTGAGAAAGTTGTTTTTATACGCATCGTAATTCGTTATTGTTGTATTCTCTTCTTTCTGTTCGCTTTGTAGCGTTTAAGTTTGTGTTCGCAAAGATAACTGTTACCCTGGAAGATAGTGTTTCTTCTCTTGACATACGATACGTGTAGCGTACGGTTTTTAGATTTCTGACGAAAACAGAAATATGCCTCGCATGCAATTATTGCCGGGAAACTGCTGGAAATGTTACAATTCGGTTTCAAGAGACCATCTTCTTAAATCGTAAACGTGAATCAGGTGGAAAATCACGATTTATGAATCGTAAATTTGCTGCGAAAGTAAAGTGTTAGATCTAGATCTAAACCCAATAATCAATAAAAAATGTGCCAAAAAAATTTAATATACATCATATTTTCGAAAAGTCAAGATGATATTTAAACTGATATCATTTAATGTTCCAAATAAAATCGAAGAAATGAATTAAAGATCCAAATAAACGAGCGAGGGACTGTTGAAACCCGTATAGAACACTATTATAAAATTTGTTCAAAAGGATGTAACCCTCCAAACTGCCCTGAGCTAAGTCAAGATTTTAAATTTTTATATAAAATCCATTTTTCGCAAAATATTGTAATATTGTTAAACTGAAATAAAATAAGCAATGGTGTTTAACGGCTGATGGTGGGCTGGAAGACTAAAATACGGAAATTCGTCCTAACTCATACAGAACTTTTTAAAACTATGGAGTATTGTTCTTCACTTGTGATATATTTTTTTTAGCGTGTTAACTTTTTAAGTTATAAATAAAAGAAAATGTAAAAAGAATTTCGTTTACACCCTTTATTTTGTAGCTGAGATCTCTATGAGTTTAAATGAATTTAAAGGTTTTATTCCCTTTTAAAATGTTACTATTAGATATTTTAAAAATCCGTTCAAATTTATTTTGAAATTTAAAAATCAAATAATTTCTTTTACACCCTTTATTTATATTTTACACCCTTTATTTATATTATATATACGGTGTTTGGAGACCCGCTACACCATGTGTCTTTTATTTATTTATGAAAATCGTTCCAAAGGGACCCGGAAATCAGCTTAAATGATGATCAATATTTGATACTTGTCCATTTCACTATTAAATTCCATTTTATGTTTGATTTCAGATAACTTCAATAAACGAATATGTTGAGATTTATTATCAACATCAAGTTTCAAACTAGTGTAGTTTTATTGTGTATATTAATATGAATATCATATATCCATTAAGCTATTTGTGTACTAATGTAAATGTGTGGGATATTTTCACAAAAATTAAAAAATAATTGTATAAATCAAGTGATGTTGACGAGACAATTCAAAATCTCAAGGCAATAATAAAATGAACATACACATAATAAATATAAGGAATATTTCGTATAGGCATATTTCTGTTTTCGTCAGAAATCTAAAAACCGTACGCTACACGTATCGTATGTCAAGAGAAGAAACACTATCTTCCAGGGTAACAGTTATCTTTGCGAACACAAACTTAAACGCTACAAAGCGAACAGAAAGAAGAGAATACAACAATAACGAATTACGATGCGTATAAAAACAACTTTCTCAACGACAACTTTCGTTGCTACCCTGTATCATCGCATAGCAATAAACAGACAACTGGTTATGATCATTTGCAATAGCAAGGCAAGAAATGCTTGTTCTTGGAAATTAAGTCTTGCTCTTGCATAGGTATATATTATTAGCAGGAATCTTGCAAAATTTTACTTTTTAAATTTAAATAAATGATGGTAGACAATTATCTTGGACTGTATATTAATTAAGAAAACGAATAGAATTTGAACACTTGTTGTTTTTAGGTTACTTATTTTCCATTTTTTTAATGTGTTCAACCAACAATATATTATTACTTACACAAAAACTAAAAATCCAATAACATAAAAATTAAATTTATATTTTAACAAAAATCAAATAAAAAAAATAAGGTAAAACACCCTAATTCCGCCCTATGAAGGATTTTTCAGCATATGCGTATTTTTATAGCTCAAATTTACGGAGATTTCATGATTTTTTTATTTTTATAAGGAAGACTGTGCTATTCTTTACTATTTTAAAATGAAATAACTTTAATAGAAAAATGCTTTTTATAATTTATAAATTATTATACAAAAAATTAAAAATGTTCCTAATTCCGCCCTAAATATTTTTTGAAAATCCTAATTCCGCCCTATCGCAACCCTTATTCCGCCCTATTTTAATGAATCCAGTTTATTAAATCATTTTAAGTAATGAAAAAAAAAAAACTTCATGTGTGCATTTTTTAGGCTTAAAAACTATTTTTTTAAATTTTTAAATTTAATTAAAAAAAATTTGAAAAATTGATTTCATTAAAAAAAATGTGTTTTTTTTTAATAACTTAAAAATATATGAATAAAACAAATTAAATATAGTAAATTTATTTTACATATTTCAATAAAAAATCACTCAATTGGGTAGAATATATAAAAGTAACTGGAAACGAAATAAAATATATATTTAATTATTTTTTTCTCAATAAGAAATTAATTTCATTTAAAAAAGAAAAGAAACTGAAACACAAAAAATATTCAATAATAAATATTATACAAATATAAAAATTATACAAATCAAAATAAAAAGAAAAATTAATATAGTAAATTAATTTCCTATATATCAAAAAAAATCACTCAATTAAACAGAATAGGACCAAAAAAAACCAGAAACAAAATAATATATATAAGCATTATTTTATAGCTACATTTTTGGATATGGATATTTTAGCTACACCCCATAAATATATATATATATAAATACAGACATATATATATATATATATATATATATATATATATATATATATATATATATATATATATATAAATATATATATATATATATTGTTACGAAATGATGTAATTTGCCCCATAGTGCAAGCAATCAACAATAATTAATGAGACGCAAGACAATTCAGCGCACTAAGCAATGTGTTAGAAAGAGACGGAAGATCATTCAGCGTACTGAGCAATGTGCGAGAAATAGATGGAAGATCAGCAGGTTAAAACACATGAGTGCGATAGCATGCGTCATTCACGAAACGAGTAGAAGGTTCTCGAAACAAGTCGAAGCTTGTCGAAACGTGTCGAACTGATGCCTGCAGTATATAAGGCCGCGCATCTGAGGCACTGTACTTCAGTATTGATTGTAAAGTGGTCGAGGGCATCTCGTGTGATAATTGTCAAGTTAAATTGTGGACATGCACCAGTTGTTAGAATTTGTTATTAGTAAATTTGTTTATTAAAGTGAATTAATAAAGTTAATTGTTATAATTTAAACCTAACATAAGAGTGTTTTTATTTTGTACACAATCCAGAGAAACGAACTCGTAGAACAGTTTTCCGTCGACTGAATTTTCGTAACAATATATATATATATATATATATATATATATATATATATATATATATATATATATATATATATATATATATATATATATACCAACAGTTGCCGCGCGACACTCTTGGTCATACCACTGATTAATCAGGTGCACACCTGAGCGTGTCCACAAATTAGGCTAATGTTGAAATATTTTGCCTCGATGCGAACTGTTGCCAATATTTCGTCCACGGGTGTGAACCAAGGGTGTGTGGTCTCTTGTCGACCACAACTCCACATCCAAATTCGTGTCTCTCCGTATGGCAGCTGTAGTAGATATCACAGAACGCTTGTTTGGAGCAGCTCTGTCCTGTCCATCGCGTTGATGTCAGCCGTATATTTTTCGAGGACATCTTCCAGCTGGATAGAGGAACCTTCCCTATAAAGCGTCCCGACATTCCAGGTGCATATGCGTAAATCATGGTCCTTAAAACGTTTGCGTGGGTCGTCATCGTGGTAATCGGTCGTTATCCGAGGCTTCTTTTATGTTTTCATTGGGCGCATAGGTTTTTTCAGTGGTGGGACCCAACGCACGAACCCTCTCTCTGAGGGAGATGTTCGCCGCTCACTTTAGTCGACTTCTACACCGGGTGGTGTAGAGTGCGTTTCCCGGGATTTCCACGAGGAGGACTTCCACCGAAGTGGATGTGTCACCATTTTACAATTTGCCAATTCTGGTGACCAGTGAGTTTACTTCAGACAACACCGACAAGGATTGCGCTGCCTTCGCCATGTTGAAGCGCTCAGAAACGTTGCTTGTGATAATCGGCCCCATAGCCCCCCTCGAAAAGATCAAAAAGATCAAAAAGATCAATAAGATCAAAAAGATCAAATAGATCAAAAAGATCAAAAAGATCAAAAAGATCAAAAAGATCAGAAAGATCAAAAAGATCAAAAAGATCAAAAAGATCAAAAAGATCAAAAAGATCAAAAAGATCAAAAAGATCAAAAAGATCAAAAAGATCAAAAAGATCAAAAAGATCAAAAAGATCAAAAAGATCAAAAAGATCAAAAAGATCAAAAAGATCAAAAAGATCAAAAAGATCAAAAAGATCAAAAAGATCAAAAAGATCAAAAAGATCAAAAAGATCAAAAAGATCAAAAAGATCAAAAAGATCAAAAAGATCAAAAAGATCAAAAAGATCATAAAGATCAAAAAGATCAAAAAGATCAAAAAGATCAAAAAGATCAAAAAGATCAAAAAGATCAAAAAGATCAAAAAGATCAAAAAGATCAAAAAGATCAAAAAGATCAAAAAGATCAAAAAGATCAAAAAGATCAAAAATATCAAAAATATCAAAAAGATCAAAAATATCAAAAAGATCAAAAAGATCAAAAAGATCAAAAAGATCAAAAAGATCAAAAAGATCAAAAAGATCAAAAAGATCAAAAAGATCAAAAAGATCAAAAACATCAAAAACATCAAAAAGATCAAAAAGTTTAAAAAAATCAAAAAGATCAAAAAGATCAAAAAGATCAAAAAGATCAAAAAGATCAAAAAGATCAAAAAGATCAAAAAGATCAAAAAGATCAAAAAGATCAAAAAGATCAAAAAGATCAAAAAGATCAAAAAGATCAAAAAGATCAAAAAGATCAAAAAGATCAAAAAGATCAAAAAGATCAAAAAGATCAAAAAGATCAAAAAGATCAAAAAGATCAAAAAGATCAAAAAGATCAAAAAGATCAAAAAGATCAAAAAGATCAAAAAGGTCAAAAAGATCAAAACGATCAAAAAGATCAAAAAGATCAAAAAGATTGAAAAGATCAAAAAGATTGAAAAGATCAAAAAGATCGAAAAGATCGAAAAGTTCAAAAAATCGAAATGATCAAAAAGATGGAAAAGTTCGAAAAGATGGAAAAGATCGAAAAGATCGAAAAATCTAAAAGATCAAAAAGATCAAAAAAATCAAAAAGATCAAAAAGATCAAAAAGGTCAAAAAGATCAAAAAGATCAAAAAGTTCAAAAAGTTCAAAAAGATCAAAAAGATCAAAAAGATCAAAAAGATCAAAAAGATCAAAAAGATCAAAAAGATCAAAAAGATCAAAAAGATCAAAAAGATCAAAAAGATCAAAAAGATCAAAAAGATCAAAAAGATCAAAAAGATCAAAAAGATCAAAAAGATCAAAAAGATCAAAAAGATCAAAAAGATCAAAAAGATCAAAAAGATCAAAAAGATCAAAAAGATCAAAAAGATTAAAACGATTAAAAAGATTAAAAAGATCAAAAAGGTAAAAAAATCAAAAAGATCAAAAAGATTAAAAAGATCAAAAAGTTCAAAAAAATCAAAGAGATCAAAAAGATCAAAAATATCGATCTAAAGATCTAAAATTTTTGATCTTTGTGATTTTATTTGTTTAGATCAAAAAGATCAAAAATACCGAAAAGATCAAAAAGATCTAGAATATCGAAAAGATCTAAAAGATCAACATTTTTTGATCTTTGTGATTTTATTTATCTTTTTTATCTTTTCCATTATCGACCTCTCTATCGATTTCTGCAATAAAAAAAACTAGGTACAAAAAGGCGATTCCACCCACTTGGAGTGGTCATCCTGGACATGTCCAGGAGCACCTCAGTGCACATGTCCAAAATTATTTCTATGGCATTTCAAAACATAATTAAAAAATAAAATGTTGTCCAAGGTCATCATGGACATGTCCATGTACAAACGTGGCCAGCAGCACTTCATCCTCCAATGTACATGTCCAACATCATTTTTATGGCATTTCAAAACATAATGAAAACAAAAAAAAGTCCAAGGTCATCGTGGACGTGTCCAGGAGCACCTCATCCTCCAGTTTACATGTCCAAAATCATTTTTTGACAATTCAAAACATAATGAAAACTTTTTGATTGTCCTAGGTCATCCTGGACATATCCAGAAGTACTTCATCCTTCAGTGGACATGTTCCAAATCGCATTTCAAAACGTAATGAAAAAAACATAATTTTTGTCCAAGGTCATCATGGACGTGTCCAGCAGCACCTCATCCTCCAGTGTACATGTCCAAAATCATTTTTATGGCATTTCAAAACGTAATAAAAACAAAAATAATGTTGTCCAAGGTCATCATGGACGTGTCCAGCAGCACCTCATCCTCCAGTGTACATGTCCAAAATCATTTTTATGGCATTTCAAAACGTAATAAAAACAAAAATAATGTTGTCCAAGATCATCATGAACATATCCAGGAGCACCTCATTCTCCAGTGTACAGGATTAAAATCATTTTTATGACAATTCAAAACATAATGAAAAATTATTTTTGTCCTAGGTTATCCTGAACATGTCGAGGAGTACCTCACCCCCCAGTGTACATGGCCAAAATTATTTTTATTGCATTTCAAAACATAATGAAATAAACAAAAATTTTGTCCAAAGTCATCATGGACATGTCCAGGATCACCTCAACTACCAATGGACATGTCCACGCCTTTGCTTACATATCATCAATGTGTCCAATGTCTCATTTGTCCTCATATTTTTCTAATCATTTGTCTCATCATTTTTCTCATCATTTTTTCATTTTTTCTCATCATTTATTTTCATCTTCATATGATGAGAATTCGCTACGTTCTGCTTTTTTCTCTGCATTCAATGATGAGAAAAATTGAAGATACAAATTATTTTCATCATCAATTTTGAAGATGAGAATTATTTCGATCTTTAAGCGATATATTTATTTTTATCAATGACGAAAAAAGATATTTATCAATAGTGAGCAAGAAAGTCTCCTCTTTAGTGAGGGATATAAATTGAGCGATGAGAAAAAAAAACATTTTCGAACCCTTTAAAGTCTGAAAGCATCGCATATAAAAAGAAAAATATAATTACAGCATTGATCTTACTTCAAACCAATCTCAAGTCAATTTCTACCTCATTATAAGTGTAGAAAGTATAGTTTTGAAATAATAACTGTACAATTTATTCTAAAATTTTTAATAAGTGTAGAATATTCATATGTTAGTGAGCTTATAGAACACAAATATTTAGCCCAAATTGCTGTTTATTATAAAGCAGTTATAAAGTTGATTTCATAATGTTTGATATCCGCAAATATTTAATTTAGACTGACTTGATTAAGACACTTGATTTCATACTTTTTAATTACTATAAGTTACTAGAGTTTATATAAACTCTTTATGTAGTTGTACAGAAATCCTTATAATTCATGATTTCGTCTTATTAAAGTTTGGGGAAGAGTCGAAAAATATTATTAAAAACAAGGAAAAGCAAAAAATATTGGCCAAGCCTTGTAGTTATTGGATTTTTAGTTCTTGTGTTAGTAAAAACATTGAAAATTTGGAAAATAAGTAATCTAAATATAATTAGTGTTTAAATTATATTCGTTTTCATAATTAATATGCAGTTTAAGATATTTGTCTGCCATTATTGCAGCAAGAGCAATAATGGTATTGCAAGAAAAAGATCATATGTACCTATGCAAGATCAAGACTTAATGTACAAGAACAAGATTACCATTTCTTGCTTTGTTCTTACAAATGATCATCACTACTCGCCGGTTTTCGTTTACAGAAAAAAAGATATGTGAATATATATGATATGTGATAATAAAATACTTATTTAATCTTAAAGTAACTTAATTCTACATTGACGAGTTAATACCTCTATACGAATGGGGAGTTAATACCTCCAACCACTAATTACTGCCGTTGGGCAGTTAAAGCTTTCTGCCGCTATAACTACAATTGGGGAGTTAATGCCTCCAACCGCTATAACTACAATTGGGGAGTTAATGCCCCCAACCACTAATTACTACCGTTGGGGAGTTAATGCCAGCTGGGAAGTTAATGCATCCTGCCGCTTTAACTAAAATTTGGGAGTTAATGCGTCCAACCACTTCAACTATAATTGGGGAGTTATTGCTTCGAACCGTTAAAATCTCCAGCCGCTAGAACTACAATTGGGAAGTTAATTCCTCCTGCAACTACTTCTACTACTACTATTGGGGAGTTAATGCTTCCAGACACTACTAATACGAGTTAGATGTGCACGAGGTCATCGCCAGCAGCGAACTACCTTACTGCTGCAATTCCGTCTCCTTTTACACTCTTTCTAGTGTCATTCGCCGTGTGCATTGTTGTTGCGTAGTCTGTGCCGTTGTTGTTGCTTGATTTGATGTTGTTGCTTGCGGTATTTCTGCATGTGCGTGGAATTGTTCTTGCTTGTGGTAATTTTATGCGTACTTAGAATAACTGCTTAGTAATAAAAAAGAATAACTGCGTAGTAGTAACTTTAATTAATTAAATTATTAATCTAATTTTATTCAGATAAAAAATATGTGGGTACAAATTTGAGACACACAAATTTGTATCCTCACAGGTTATGTGGAATCATATTATGGTCACTGAGGACCATATTATTGTTGTATGACATGGTAATATGGTCACTGACGATCACAGTATAACTAGTTGTGTGAAATTGTAATATTGGCACTGAGGACATATTAATGTTGATAATATTGTTATTGAGGATCATATTATACAACTATAACCAACAACTACAAACCCAATGTAGTATGATGCCCTTCATATCTGATCATCACAACCATGTTTTTACGCTGTGTGTTGGTGTTTATAATAATAAATTAAAAAATATTTTTAAGATTGAATTTAAATAAATTGAAAACCAATTTATTTTGATAAATGCATTACCTGCCAAATATTTCTTGTTTCTCTTATTCTGATGACATAATGCAAAAATTTGATGCAACTTTCTATATGATAATGCTTCGAATATAATTTTAAAAAATTCAATATGTGCTCAGCATGTAAATATGATGTTGAATTTTCATTTATTTGAAAATCTGGATAACCCATAACTTCTTTTGGCAAGTTCGTCCTAAAAAGGATAAAAACGGATTAAAAAATGTTATCGATTGAAAACTGAAACCTAATTTAAAATACACTAAGAAAACAAAAATGATTATCAGAAATATCACAGCCCTAAATATCAAGTTATTTACAAATTATTTAGATCTTATTTGAGAAAACCATCTCTCAAACATCCGTCAAATACGATAAATGTTGCTAGCAACCATCTTTCAAATTTAAGATTACGTATGGCAACCATTAATTAAACATCTTACAAATAGGATGACAGTTGTGGGGTATTTGGAAAAGGTACTCCATTAAAATTATCAGAGTAATTTTTATTGAATTGAAAGAAAATGAATCAAATGTATTTTTAATTATTATAGAAAAAGTACGCCATTTTACTTTTTTATGGTAGTCAAATGCCAAAATACCTCAAAAAAAAATATTAATAGTTTTGCTGCAACTTTATTGAAACTTATGGGATGTTTGAATATTTGAAGGCGTAAATTTAAAAGGATATTTGCAGCAAGACTTTCATAAACATTTTGTTTTCTTAGTGTATGGATTAAAATCGTGATAACGGTTTTTAGTTATACAAATGCCGTTTTCGAATTATTATTTTATTTTATAAATACAAGGTAAATTATAGTTCTTATTCCCGTAATTTTAACGAATAGATATTTGTGATCGTACACTCTCAGAAAATAATTGTTAAAATTTAACAATTACGATTGTTATTGAATTAACAATTGTAATTGTTAATTTATTTACTTGAATTTGAGTGATGATTGTAGCTTTTTCTTATTTAACAAACATTTTGGGGAAAATTGTTAAATTTATTGTTGGATTATTAAATTTAATTTAATAGTTAAATTTAAATATTCGATTGTTAGAAATTGTATGTTCGAATAATTAAAAACTTCAAATTCATTTTTGAAATTATGTCAAATAAAATATGAAATAATTTTGTTCGTGTCGCGTTTATGTACGAAGTAAATCTGCGCCCTTTATGATTCCTGGAAGTAAATTAGTATTGGCTGCGCCTAATAAAACATATTCGGTGGGTTATTGTGCACTTTCAATGGTTTTGTATTCATATTTAATTGTTCCACATTTTCAGATTAATAATATATTCGTCTTCAAAATGCAAAGACTGAAGAGCACGCTGCTGAGTGTTTCATATGGAAAAAGGCCTGAGGGATTTGTTCTACATTTTCAAACTCAAAGTTACACCCAATCCGCGAGTTATCGCTATATAAAATATAAAATATAAAATATAAAATATAAAATATAAAATATAAAATATAAAATATAAAATATAAAATATAAAATATAAAATATAAAATATAAAATATAAAATATAAAATATAAAATATAAAATATAAAATATAAAATATAAAATATAAAATATAAAATATAAAATATAAAATATAAAATATAAAATATAAAATATAAAATATAAAATATAAAATATAAAATATAAAATATAAAATATAAAATATAAAATATAAAATATAAAATATAAAATATAAAATATAAAATATAAAATATAAAATATAAAATATAAAATATAAAATATAAAATATAAAATATAAAATATAAAATATAAAATATAAAATATAAAATATAAAATATAAAATATAAAATATAAAATATAAAATATAAAATATAAAATATAAAATATAAAATATAAAATATAAAATATAAAATATAAAATATAAAATATAAAATATAAAATATAAAATATAAAATATAAAATATAAAATATAAAATATAAAATATAAAATATAAAATATAAAATATAAAATATAAAATATAAAATATAAAATATAAAATATAAAATATAAAATATAAAATATAAAATATAAAATATAAAATATAAAATATAAAATATAAAATATAAAATATAAAATATAAAATATAAAATATAAAATATAAAATATAAAATATAAAATATAAAATATAAAATATAAAATATAAAATATAAAATATAAAATATAAAATATAAAATATAAAATATAAAATATAAAATATAAAATATAAAATATAAAATATAAAATATAAAATATAAAATATAAAATATAAAATATAAAATATAAAATATAAAATATAAAATATAAAATATAAAATATAAAATATAAAATATAAAATATAAAATATAAAATATAAAATATAAAATATAAAATATAAAATATAAAATATAAAATATAAAATATAAAATATAAAATATAAAATATAAAATATAAAATATAAAATATAAAATATAAAATATAAAATATAAAATATAAAATATAAAAT
>OX638133.1:49461669-49504169 GCA_951804985.1 Dryomyza anilis | reverse complement strand
TAATATAATATAATATAATATAATATAATATAATATAATATAATATAATATAATATAATATAATATAATATAATATACATTATAATGTAAGGTAATGTAATGTAATATATATGTAATGAATTGTAATGTAAAGTAAGTGTAGTGTAAGGTAATGTAATGTAATGTAGTGTAATACAATGAAATGTAAAGTAATGTAAGGTAAAGTACTGTAAAGAATTGTAGTGTAATGTATAGTAGTGTTGTGTAATGTAGTGTAATGTAGTGTATTGTAGTGTAATGTTGTGTGTTGTAGTGTTATATAGTGTAATGTTATATAATCCCCTTTTTCTCTTGAACCTGTCTTTTGTGTAAAGATCAGGTCTCTGTTAAACTAAGGTAATAATTCGGAACAGTGTTTGGTTAAATTTTTAGTTCCCTAGCAATTTTTGGTAAGTTCACTGAAATTGATATACTGTGAAATATTCAGTATCACTAACGTTCACTGCCATTTCAGTTTTTATGATTAATGACTATCCACTTCTAAGAAGGTATAAATGTAATTTTTTGACAATCATCGCCTGTTACATACATTTTTTTGATTTTTAAGGTTTTCAAAAAATAAATAGTAAATAATATAATGCGCAATTTTTTTCGTGCGCAGTCCTTAGTTCACTTTCTAATCACAAACATATTACTGCGCCTCAAAGCATATATTAAGTATGTTTCTACAAGCTCTACGAAAAATCCAATGAGCTCTTTCCGTGACACTAATATACAATGAATTTTCAGCATGCACGAAATGATATTTAAAGCTCGTAATTATTTTTCTTAGATTAATATAAAAATATGTCTACACACTCTGACTTAGTGTTATTGTTATTTAATATTATTGTGTTTATTTTCAGCCGGAAAAATCATTTGTTAATATGATGGATGACGTTGAAATATTCAATGATCCGTTTGGTGTGGTTCTTGTTATTGGAGCATGGAATTATCCACTTCAACTACTGCTGGTGCCTGTTGCTTCAGCGATAGCAGCTGGCAATTGTGTTGTAATAAAACCAAGTGAAATATCCGCTCACTGCGCAAAGTTTGTCGCTGAAATGGTGCCCAAATATTTAGATAATGTAAGTTTTCTCCATATATTGAAATATTATTTTTTTAAATATTGAGAGCCAGTTTGTTAATACTAGATTACACTTCGAATCATTATATGGAATTTCTGTAATTGATCAAAATGTTATTTGAGAAGTTAAAAAGTTTAAGAGAAATATAAACCTTGTTTATTTAAATACCGAGCCGAAAGGTCTCCGGTTCAAGCCTGGACTTTTCGTAGAAACATTTTTCTATACCGCGGTACCTCTCGGCAGTAAATGGCAAACCTACGAGAGTAAAACATTGCCTATGAAAAGCTCTCACCCGCCGTTCGGATTCGGCAAAAAACTGTAGGTCCCACCACTTTAAGTACAAATATGACACGCACAGCTCAAAGTGGTGAGAGAGCTCGGCCTAAGTTCTTATAGAACTGTAGTGCCAAACTATTATATTATTTATCATAAACCACATTATTTAAAGTGACCACGATGACCAAGATTCTGGGGATGCACACAATGAAACTTAGTTCGTTGAAAAGGTTCTTTCTCCACAAAAATATATATATATTTTTAAGAATTGAAATTTTTTTTATTTATTTATGTTATATATTGTTGTGCATTTTAATGAGAATTTGATAAGTTTTTAATTTCCTAATTGTCATTTTAAATATGATACATGGCGTTGCACAAATGTCATAAAAATAATTTTTATCACCAAATAAAATTGTTTATTATTCACAAAATTAAAATACTAATACCGAAAAAAAAATTACATTCTTGTTTTTGGTTCGACTATTAAAAATAAAAGGAGAGAAAAATAATAAAAACTTTTTTCGGAATCTGCTCCAATATCAAATAATGGCGCAATCAGAATAATATAATCTAACAAGAAACAAACAATTGACTTTTATTTAAAAAAAATATCGCCAGTTTGTGCTTTGCTCAAACTGGAATATGAATCATTTTAACATTTTTTGAACCACTATCTCCAAAGATACAGTTGTCCAAAGTTAGAAAAAATTAATCAGTAATTACTTTTTTGTTGTTGTAGAAAAAAAACTTTTGACCGTAGAATGCTACAAACCTCGTTTTAACGATAATAAAACAAACTTCTTTATAACTGTCCTTACAATTTCAAATTTATATACGATATTTTAAAAAACAAACTTTTTCAATATGTTTAAGTATTGTTTGTACCGAAAAAAAAAAAAAATGGTAACAAGTCTCCCATGTGATTTATGTCTCGAAGTTTTCTCGAACTAACTTGCATAACAAAAAACCGATCTCGTTACTAATTTAAAATTTCGTAATTTTTGTAGAGTATAATTTTATGATTGGATATTTAAACATTTCTCACATCGATATCGCAATGTTTTTCAAATAAATCTCGATATATTTTCACTATGTGATGCAACAGTAATCTAGAATCGTTTTTATTATCGTTTCGAAAAAAAAATTGCGTTATGTTTGAACTATCTTTGCAGTTTTAGTACGATTTGGCGTTCGATATTGGTACAAGATCTCATTCGATATCGTACGATTTTGCCGACATATCGTGTCGTTCTCACAATAATATCGAATGGCAGACTGGGTAGATACAGAAAAAGTTGCAACAATTTTGGATGATTGTCAGGTGTCTGTTTTATAAAATTTTCTCTAGTTTTTAAAATATGGAGTACCATTGTAAATAACTCAGAATCAATTTTTGATAGGTTCAAAGTAGTTCGGATATTTTTTTCAATACATTTCAAACAGACAAAAATCGCACGATTTTTTACAAACAAATTCCGCCTTGCGGCGCTTTTTACGGAGACGAATGGAAACGACCGAAGAACCAAATGCGGCCCGTAATGCCAAATGAGTTTGACATGCCAGATCTATATGTTGAGGTCTTTATCCAGTACATCTTCAAGAGAAAGGGTGCTGTAAATTTAGAAAATATTGTTTAATTAGATTGAGCAAGAAATAGAAAAATAACGAAAATAATTTAATCTTCGAAAATAAAATTATTTGCAAATTTGTTTGAAAAGCAAATAATGTTTGATTGATGAGATGTCAACTATGCGTGTCATGTTCTTAAGCAAACATAAATTACTTTGTGGTTTAAATTACAAATACCAGTTAATACACGGATAGAAAAGATTTGTTTGAATATGTTTTAATGTAATTCGAAATCACCATATAAATATTAGGAGTAAAATCTAATTACATTATATTGGATTGTATAATTATTTTGATCAGATTGAAATATTATTATACGATATTGAAACATAAATTGTTTTAATCGCGGATTTACATTAATTTACTATATTAATGTATCTGTAGAAATATATATTTTTCTTCAGATATTAATATATGTATTTTTGATATTTCCGCTAATTAACACACCCAACGTCAATAAAAGGTTCTTTGAATTATATGTATTTGGTTATTCGTGATTGTTACTGGGTGACAACGAATTTAAAAATAATAGCATTATTAATAGCATTATTTAGCATATTATTAAGGGGCACTAAATTTACCTTTTTTACAATAAAATAAAATGTAATCATAAATATGTTTACATGTAATTAAAATTTTTTCACAATCAAACATATGTATATATGTTTACAAGAACGCCGAAAATTATACATTCTGAACATAAATATGTTTGAACGAAAACAAAAATATGTTTGTCTGTTGTTATAATAATGTTTGGCAATGAAATAATACTTTTTTTTGCATAAAGCTCCAAATATGTATTGCCTGCACAATTATGTTTGGGAGAGCCCTGTTTTTTTGCAGCGTATATACATGTCTGCATATACGCATATTTTTAACTTTTTATTTATTAAACATTATATTAACATATTAAACATACTTTAATTATTTTTCACTTAAAATTTTTTATTTTTTTTAAATGAGATCATGTGTGAAAATCTTCTTACGTGCCAGTTGTTTTTTTATTCCTATGAAATTTTCGGTATTTCCGTTATATATTTATCAGGAAATATAAAATGGGAAATAATGGAACTCTTATCCTTAAGCCAATATCATGTGTTTTTTTACTAGCTTTCATAAAAATGCTGAAACAAAATATACTGGTATAAAGTAGAACCAGGGTCACCAGGTTATAGGAATCCTGAAAATAACTACAAAATTTTAATCGCTGAAGAATTTCCATTCATTCGATACCCATATTTACAAATGGGTAGGTGTACCGAATTTCGATTTGTTTTTTTTGAACCACAAGTTGTTTCGCGGGAAAATATTAATTTTAAAAACGAATTTCCATAGAACTACGAGCTTTTGGGAACAAATATAAATACTATGAGTATAACTATGGTGATCATTCGTCATTCTTTTAGGACAGACCTTCCTTTTGAAAATTATTCAAATGAAAAGAATTGTGCACATTATATTTCTTCATTATGTAAGCATAATAAAAAAATATACGCATAATAAAAAAATGTACGTAGCAAATATAGAAAATGTTTGTTGCTCAGAAACATTGTGGCTCCACACATTGGAAAAAACATAGTCTAAACGCTCGCATTGGAAGTAACTAAAAATTTTGGATTTGTAGCACAATAAAAGACAACTTAACTGCACAACGTTCGTTCAATCATGATGCTTTGTTACGGCAGTGTTGCCATAGTGCTTTTCATACAATGTTACTTATATTACCTTACAGGGTTGATTTTATCATATATGCTACACATCGGCCAATCTGACCTAAAGTGATCGTCCTTGATCACAAATTTACATATTTATGGATTTCTTATATACAAATTAACAGATTATTAAGTTTTGATACAACATACCTAAATAAAGTTATTAGATTAATTGAAATACTTAAGTGTCACCACCTTCATCTTTATTTTTCCACAATTTTATATTACAGGCTTCAATTACACTATTATATGGGATTTGGGTAATTTGGCAATTTTCGATATCTTTTATTACATAACGATCATTTTGTAGTTTTTTATGCACAACATAAGGTCATTTATATTTTGGTATAAGTTTTTTATTTGTTCCGACCGTAGTGTCAATGTTTTTTATAACAACAAAGTCACCTTTATTAAATGAATAAACTTTTATGTTTTGTTTTTCATTTCGATCTAAGTTATACTTTTGGAATCGTTCAATATTTATTTCTGCCGTTTTTCGTAACATTTCCAAGTCCCTCCCCGGCCCTGAAGTGCACTCTTCTAGGTATTCTGTTAGTTTATCTACTATTATTCCTCTTTGCTTTACTGCAAATAAAGCTTGACTTGGTGTTATCCCCGTAGATCTATTGAATGTGTTATTAAGTGCGAATTCAATTTTATTTAATTGTTTCACCCAGTCAGCATGTAAAATAGGTTCACTCATTTTCGCTAACATTCCTACAAGACTACGATTTACCCTCTCAACTTCTCCATTTGCTTGCGGTGAATGTACTGCTACCATAATGTGTGTTACGTTTTTTTCGCTCATAAACTCTCCAAAGTCCTTCGATGTAAAACAGCTACCCCTATCTGATATACGTCTAACCGACCTACTATAGTATTCAAAATATTTATTCATAGCTGCTATTACTTATTTTGTACTTGTCGCTAACACGCTAACGTATTTTGTAAATGAGTCAATGATCACTAAAATATGTTTACGTTACGACTGTAATGACGGCAATGGTCCTAAGTGGTCTATATGTATCGTGTGAAAATGTTCAGGCTTCTTGTGAATATTATAAAGTGTTTTGCATTTGGATTTTGCGGTGCCGTATACATCATACACCTTAAACAATTTTTCTGATAATTGCAAATTTTTTCCTTCATGTTTGAAAACCAATAGTTGGCTTTCATAATATTATAACATTTATCAATACCCTATTTTTTCGTGAAAATATCTAATTAGCTCTCGTTCTAATTCTTTTGGCACACATAATCGCAGGTCTTCATCGCATTTTCTTTAAAGTACACCCTTAGACATAGTAAAATTTTCCATGTTTTTTTTTTCGAACTGTTCATTTTTATTTACTATATTTTCGTCTCTAACTTGCATCGCTTGAAGTTGAAAATCCATATCTTCATCCTCTATAATTGCTATAACATTTTCAGAACACTGTTCACATCTACTAAGTGCATCAACATGTTGCTTCTTTGTACCAGCTCTATGGCATATGGAATAGCTAAAATTTTCGAGTTCGAGTACCCATCTCGCAATACGACTATTAACTAATTTTTTGTTAAGTGTTTGAGCTAAAGAGTTGCAATCTGTTACGATCTTAAAGTTAATACCCTCCAGATACACACGAAATCAGCGTAAAGCGTAAATAATAGCGAGAGCCTCTAACTCAAAACTGTGATAGCGCGTTTCTGCCTCAGACGTCCGCTTAGAAAAATAAGCTACAGGGTGAAATCCACCATCTTCCTATTTTTGCAAAAGTATTGCACTAAATCCATGGGAACTAGTATCACAGTGGAGTTCAGTTTCTTTTTTTGGACTGGGCTTGCTACTAATTTACTTTTTAAGAGTTGAAAAAAAATTTCGTATTTTTCGTAGAATATAAATTTAACATCTTTCTTGTAAAGGCTGTGCAATCAACGAAAATGATTTAACAAACTTTCTAAAATACGAACAAAGGCCTAATAACGATTGAACTTCCATTACAGACTTCGGCTGTTTCCGAAGTCTTTGAATAATGAATTTGAATAATGGAATTTCCATTGAATAATGGAAATGATGATTTTACTACCGATAACCTCACGAAACTATTTGGACTGCCGGTATCCAACATGCAAAAATACAGTCTAAATTGTGGAATTTTTTTCTATATTACTGAAGGTGACACTTACCCATTCCCAGTTATTTACTGGTTCCAAATCATCATTTTGCACAGCTGCTACTGCTCTCATTGGACAATTTGCCAGCTGATGTCCAAGTTGTCGACACTTAAAACAGGCACCCCTGGGACTGCGAAGTGACCGAAGTCACTGCAATTGTAGCATCGTATCTGAGACATCTGTGGAACTTCGTTAACAGGTTTCGTGATGACCGATGCGCCTTTGCATAATTTTTCGTATTTGGGAATGAGCGCCTTAAATTCGTCCATTGTTGTGACACTGTAGAACAAAGCTGCATTTACTGATCTGTCGGCCAACCCTTAACAGGTTTCGTGATGACCGATGCGCCTTTGTATAATTTTTCGTATTTGGGAATGAGCGCCTTAAATTCGTCTATTGTTGTGACATTGTAGAACATAGCTGCATTTACTGATCTGGCGGCCAACCTTTCAACGATACACTCAACAAGCTCCGACTCCTTTATTGAAACACATCTTGCGATATTTTGCATCGATAAAACATATTGACGCAGTGTTTCAGACTTTCGGTTCCATCGTGTACTTTCCAACTTCTTGTACACATCTTTGGTGTTCACTTGAATGTTGAATTCCTTCAACAGCATGTCCTTTAATATTATCCACGCTTGAGCAGCAGCCATCCGCAAGAAAATCTGAGCGCTGCCGACCAGCATCCGACGCGCCAACAGCATTTTCATGTCATCGCAGCAACCATACGCGTTTGTAATTCCCTCAAAATCAACTATCCAGTTGTTGATGTCGCTATTTTCATCACCACTGAATTTTTGTAGTGCACCTTCAATATCGCTTAAATTTTTAACGAATTGGCGCGTTAATGATTGCAACTCCATTTCCTGGAGTTATTTGTTCTTCCTAGCAATACGAAGGCGTTGCTGTAAATCTAATTCCAATTGCGCAGTTGCGTTAGCAATATTTCTGATACTGAAATCAACAGAATCAGCGTCGTTTGCGTTATTTGGACACATCATAGCATTGTCGGCAGTCATCGTACACTCGGCTTCGTTTATGTTGTTGCTAGCCAAATTCATAGCACCATTTTCCACCACACTGACGCGCGACTCCATGTTAGTTTTGTCGACTGCACATACAGCATTGTCGGGTACAGTTGCGTAGCTGCCGACTGAATTTACGGCGTCATTTTGGACATCGAAGCCTCCGTAGCTAGCAGCTATTCAATATTACACATAACATTTTCGCATTTTCGTCTGACGAATTCACAAAACCATTATCCTTTTATGCTGCTGTGGTTCTGGAAATACTCCAATAACATTTCTCAGCAAAATCAAAAGCTCCTCCAACGATGCTTTTGAATGGAACACCCGTCTTTTGCAGTGTAGCTGCAATTTCTTCGCGGACCACCATTTTGTTTTTCACTTTTGTGTTCTTAGGTCAATTTGTTTTATTATTTTCTTAAGTTTCACTTTTAGGTTTTATTAAAGTTATTCTTAAGTTTCACTTTTAGCTTTTCTTATTTGAGTTCAACCCACTAGGGTTATACTAATCGTTGTTTGATTAGTCGACTAATCGACTTTTGGATATAAAATGTCGATTATTTGAAGTCGACTATGTAAAAAAAGTCGAATATTCGACTTTGTCCGTCGATAATCGATTTTTTCTTATTAGTTGCTAGATAGCTAAAAAATTCGTTCTGACCAATAACTACCCAACAAACATTGTAAGCTTTTTGTAAGGCTGTATATGTAATGTTATGTTTTATAATAAGTTTGCGAAATGTTTATAAAACGTTGCATAATAATTGTCGGATTAGCGAAATTGGACATTGATTGTAAGCTTACATTGAAAGCTTATGTGTAATATTGAATAGTAAGCTATATGCAATCATAGTGTAAGCTTAATATAAAACGTTTTGTAATGATTTTGTAAGCTTATTACAAATTGTTTTGTAATAATTTAGCAAGCTTTTTATAAAACTTTTTTTTTTTATAAATTTGTATGCTTATTATGAAATGTTTTGTAATAATGTGGTAAGCTTATTAAGAAATTTTCTATAAACAATAATTAAGGAAATAAAAAACTTTTTATAAATTATTAAAATACATTTTTATTAACATTTTTATTTATTTTTACATTTTTTATTCTTTTGATATAACTTAAGTGCGTTATTTTCAACAAAAATTTGCATTTGATAAATTCATTTTGTGCTTTAAGGGATATATACTACAATATATATGAATATATATGAATATATATGTATATATATGAATATATATGAATATATATGAATATATATGAATATATATGAATATATATGAATATATATTCATATATATATGAATATATATTCATATATATATTCATATATATATTCATATATTTTCATATATATGAATATATATGAATATATATGAATATATATGAATATATATGAATATATATGAATATATATGAATATATATGAATATATATGAATATATATGAATATATATGAATATATATGAATATATATGAATATATATGAATATATATGAATATATATGAATATATATGAATATATATGAATATATATGAATATATATGAATATATATGAATATATATGAATATATATGAATATATATAAATATATATGAATATATATGAATATATATGAATATAACGTAAACACAATGTTTGTGAACATGCCCGCGAGACCTACTCGTTGCAGCGATACTCGCTGCATTGAGTTTTGACGTTCAAAAGTGCAAGATCGTCACTCGTTACGTTTACTAAAAACCGATCGAACGCACTCAACCCACCCGTCTCCGGACATTGAAAGTTTACACTTAATAAACAAACAATAACACACCCGTCTACGCGACAAATAAACAAACACATAAAAACCCGTTAACGCGACAATCGGTTACGGGGAGAAACAAACATAAAATTAAACATAAACCACCCACATCAACAATCAACACAAATCACAACAACAACAAGGAGAAACATAAACCACTTCGACAGAGGAACATCAAGTCATCCACCACACGGACTATCAGGTACAGATTTTGTTATAAGTAAATCCGCCCAATTGCCAACCCGTTCACCATCCGAACATTTGGTCACTTCGAGCCTTTAATAAAAAGGACTGCCAAAAGGATTTACCCGACCCATAAAACAATTAAAATTTGGTTAATTTTGCATTATATTGTAATTATCCGACCCACACAAAAAGTGATTGAATTTAGTTAATTTGGCGAAGTTTTTTGTTGGCAAAAATTGTTGTTTTTTGCGACCCGACCCGAACTCAAACAAATGAGTTACACGAATTACGAAACGATCGTTTTATTAAAATGATCGTGCGCCAAATAATTTTTAATCAAAACTAAAAATCACAGTTTTTACAAATTGTAATTATTATTAATTTGTAACCATATATTTTGCTTTACAAGTTTACTAAATTTCATGTTTTATTTGTTTTCAGCAAGCAACTGGCTGCTGCACTCGTTTGGTTTTATTTGTTTTATTTGCTCATAAAACAAATAGACATAAACACTAATATACTCACAGAAAGAGAGCTGCTGTCAAGTGTATACAGGGTTGCCACGTTGTGCACTAAAATAGTGTTTTCGTGGGATTTTATAAATTACCCGTGGGAACCAAAAAATTATCCCATATTTTTTGGAAATTGCCTATTGAAAAATATTTAACCCTTTTAAACCCACTTTAAAGCTTTTTTAACCCTTTTCGACCCAAAAAATCAATTTTATTGATATTTAATAATTTTTGATTGAAAAATTATTATAAAAAATTACGGGTAATTTTTTTTATCAAAAATATTTTTTATGTGGAAAAAGGCATCATTCACTTCTACATCTGAACTCAAACCCGGTGTCAGAATTAAATACAAGACCCAGTACAAGTGCAGCTGCTATGACCCAAGCATTTACGACCCAAATACAGTCCACTGACCCTAGACCCACAGAAGGAAATAACGAAAAATCACATACTGCTGGAAAGAGAATGATTCTAAGTACAGCAATGGTCAAAGTTGAACACAGAGAGCACCAATTCGTTGCGCGTGCCTTGATTGATCCAGGATCTGAGGCCACATTTGTGACAGAAGAATTGATTAAGCGTATAGGGCTTCCAACCCGTGCAGTTAATGCCAAAGTGAGTGGTCTTAACCAAACGATTTCTGCACACCCATCAGAATCTTGTGAGTTGACACTGAGTTCTCCAACTGACCCGAACTTTAAAGTTCAAACGCATGCGCTTGTATTTAAGACCGAATGATTTGCCTATCTATGCAATCGACCTGACCCTTTGCAGTCATTTGACCAGCCTTAATCTGGCCGACCCAGAGTTCTACAAGACCCGACCCGTGGATATGATAATTGGTTGTGATCTATATCCAAAAATAATCCAAAGTGGTGTACTGTACAATGTGTTAGAATCATTGTTAGCGCAGGAGACTAAATTTGGATGGATTGTTTCAGGACCCATTCCTGAGGGCACACCCACGTCCAACAATATTGTGTCAATGTACAACAAGGTACAACTTGCAGAGACCCAACCCTCCAACAATTGCAGTGATGACAATCGTGCTGAATCCCAAAATGTGAGGATCGTCAGGCCTAATGAAAGTACAAGATTTCGACCCATCTCTACCCGCCCTTATGGTCATGACCGACAGTATGTGGCATCGACTCGTCCAATGGAACTTTGCCATCAGGACCATCGCTTAGCGACTTGCTCCAGGTTCAAGGAAAAGAACCTGTATGAGAAATATAATGTAGTGAAGAATTTACTACTGCGTGAATTGCTTGGCCCGATCTCACATCACCGAAAAATGCACCAGCAACAACACATGTGTCGTGTGTCATGAGAGACACCACATATATATATATATATATATATATATATATATATATATATATATATATATATATATATATATACATATATATATATATATATATATATATATATATATATATATATATATATATATATATATATATATATATATATATATAGTATTATTTCAACTAGTATTAATAAGCACAAGTTCACTATTAAATCACAACTGAACTGCTGTACCACAGATGCGGCTCCCTTATATACTGCATGCATCAGGTCGACACGTTTCGACAAGCTTCGACGTGTTTCGAGAACCTTCTACTCGTTTCGTGAATGATGCATGCTATTGGCATCTCATTCGCACTCATGTGTTTTAATGCGCTGATCTTCCACCTCTTTCTCGCACACTGCCTCAGTGCGCTGAATGATCTTCCGTCTCTTTCTAACACATGCTTAGTGCGCTGAATTTTCTTGCGTCTCATAAATTATTCTTGGTTGCTTGTACTATGGGGCAAATTACATCTTTTCGTAACTGTCCTCCGCCAAAATCTGTTCGTCCCGAACAGATGTTAATTCTCTCTAAATGTACTACTTTCATTTTTCGTCTAACGCCCGCAGTATTCTCAATCCGATACCCTACATCATTAATTCTTTTAATTATCTTATATGGTCCTTCCCAGTGTGTTTGTAGCTTAGGAGATAAGCCTTTCTTCCTTTGCGGGTTATAGAGAAAAACAAGCTCTCCTTTCGTAAATCCCTCTGAATTTGTGCGCAAGTCGTATCTGGCCTTCATCTTATCGCTCGCAAATTGTGTCTGCTGTCTTACAAATTGATGCACTTCGTTCATTTCTTCATTTTTTCTGAAAACATAATTGTGTATAGGTATTCCATCTGAAGGAGTCGCCCCAAACTTTAAATCAACAGGTAATCTTAAGTCTGTTCCAAAAACAATTTTAGATGGTGAAGCTGCTGTGGAATCATGAACCGCCGTTCGATAAGCCATGAGAAATAGTGGTATGTGTGTATCCCAATCTTTTTGATTTTTATCAACCACTTTTCTGAGATACTCTTCCAAAGTCCGATTGAATCTCTACACCATGCCGTCTGATTGCGGGTGCAAAGGCGTTGTTCGTGTTTTGTGTATGTTAAGGACTTTACATACTTCCTTAAAAACTGCAGACTCAAAATTTCTTCCTTGGTCTGAATGCAATTCGAACGGTACTCCAAAACGGCTTACCCAGTTGTTAACTAATGCATCCGCAACTGTTGTGGCTTCTTGATTCGGCATGGTATACACTTCAGGCCACTTGCTGAAGTAGTCAATGACGACAAGGACATATTTATTACCCGCATAACTGATTGGAAACGGCCCGGCGACATCCATGGCAATACGCTCGAATGGTGCTCCCACGTTGTACTGATGCCTCCAACCGCGACTTCTCACGGTTGGTCCTTTTGCTGGTACACATTGTGGGCAACTGCGAATCCAATCTGCGACTGACTCTTGGCATCCAATCCAATAAAAACGTTTCTTTACCTTCTCGACCGTTTTATTAATGCCCAAATGACCACCACTAGATCCACCATGGTATTCCGCTAATATCTCTTTTATTTTTGACTTGGGAACAACAATCAAACTACGAGCGGATGTGCCATCTTCATTTTCCAGATATAAGCAACCATCTTGTAGCTTTAAGCTCTGCCACTGTGTCCAGTAAGCTTCTGACTGTTGGTCCTTTTGCTGGTACACATTGTGGGCAACTGCGAATCCAATCTGCGACTGACTCTTGGCATCCAATCCAATAAAAACGTTTCTTTACCTTCTCGACCGTTTTATTAATGCCCAAATGACCACCACTAGATCCACCATGGTATTCCGCTAATATCTCTTTTATTTTTGACTTGGGAACAACAATCAAACTACGAGCGGATGTGCCATCTTCATTTTCCAGATATAAGCAACCATCTTGTAGCTTTAAGCTCTGCCACTGTGTCCAGTAAGCTTTAGTTATGGCACTGTCGGCAGCTATATCTTCCCATGATGGTTTTCTTTGCTGTTCCTTGAACATCATGATTTTTGTGAGATCGGGATCACTCTTTTGATCAATTTTTTCCGGAGTCCATTTTTCATCGGGCAAAACATTTAGCAAACGAATGTCAATTATGTTTTCTTTTCCTTCCGCTCTTGAACAATGTCTGCATTCTAGTTTACCTGGGCGTCGAGCATCTGCATTTCCATGATTTCCTCCTTTACGATGTTCGATTGAGAAATCGTAGCTCTGCAATCGCTCTATCCAACGCGCAATTTGACCTTCCGGATCTTTGAACTGAAGTAACCATCGTAGTGCTGCGTGATCGGTTCTTAAGTGAAACTGTTGTCCGTACAGATACTTATGGAAATTTTTCACACTTTCAATTACAGCAAGAAGCTCCCTCCTGGTGACACAGTAATTTCGCTCGGGCTTGGACAATGTTTTACTGTAGTATGCGATCACTTTTTCCTGCCCATTGAATACTTGAGAGAGAACTCCGCCTATTCCGTATCCGCTTGCATCCGTATCTAGTATAAATTTCTCACCTGGAATTGGATACGCAAGAATTGGTGCTGAGCACAGTAGATCTTTTATTTTCAAAAACGCCCTTTCTTGATCATCACCCCATTGAAATGCGCGGTTCTTTCTTGTCAATTCGTGAAGACTGCTTGCAACGTTGACAAAACCTGGAACAAATGGTCTGTAGTATGTACATAGCCCCAAGAAACTTCGTAGGTCATGTAGGTTTTGCGGTCTGGGCCACTCCTTTACTGCAACTATTTTATCTTCATCGGTATGCACTCCTTCCGTGGTAACTCGATGACCCAGATACTTGACTTCTTTCTTGAAAAGTGAGCATTTCTTTGGGCTAAGTTGTAGTAGACCCGCACTTTTCAATCGAAGGAACACTTCCTCTAGATTTCTTAGATGTTCGTTGAAATCCTTGCCCATAACAATTATGTCATCAAGGTATACTAGGCATGTTTTCCAGTGTAAACCTTTTAATACGTGCTCCATTAACCGTTCGAATGCTGCTGTGGCATTGCATAGTCCAAACGGCATTACCAAAAATTGCCATAGTCCATCTCCAGTACTGAATGCGGTCTTCTCTCGATCTTTCTTATCGGTTCCTACTTGCCAGTAACCGCTTTGCAAGTCCAACGTTGAAAACCACTTAGTATTAGATAGTGTATCCAAGGTGTCATCGATTCTGGGCAGTGGATAACTATCTTTCTTGGTGACATCATTAAGTTTTCGGTAGTCAACGCAGAACCGAGTACTACCATCCTTCTTTTTCACCAATACTACTGGTGAACTCCATGGACTCTCAGATGGTTCCACCATTTGTGTGCATTTCTTCAACCAAATGTGATACTTCGTCTCTTTTCGCAAGTGGTACCCCTCTTGGTGCTTGACGAATTGGGTTAGAATCACCAGTGTCTATTCGATGTTTTACAATGGAAGTTCTGCCATCCTTTTGGCCCTTTTCAGCAAATATACACCGATATTTGTCAATTAGCTGTTGCACTTGACTCTTTTCTTTGGCAGTCAAATCCTTCGTCCACTCATTTATAAACCTGTGAGTAGATTGTTTGTTTATTTGCGATGTGTGTAGTCTCTTGATGGATTTGACTCACAATTTATAATCGCTGATGCTTCTTGACACTGGCCTATCACTGTTCCCTTTTTAATTAATTTGGACGAGTTTTCCATGTTGAGAACTCTTATTGGAACAACTTTGTCTTTTGTCGCTTCTACTAATGTTCTTCCGACAACAATATTACTTCTGCTTATTTGCTCATCATTCGCTTCTATAACCCACAACTTTCTTATCCCACAATCTCCATTTAATTTTGCCCAAACAATTGCTTCTGAATTAGGTGGTATTTTTCTATTTTTATGAGCAATAACTTGTTTAATATTCGGGAATTGGTCACAATCAATGTTTAGTTGGATCTCCGTGTTGGCATAACTCAAAATTTTCCTTGTTAAATCTAGTGTGAAACCGTTTCTTATCATGAAGTCCATGCCAAGTATTATTTCGTCTACTATTTCCGCCACTATAAAATCATGCTTAACTGTCGTAGTGCCAATAGTGATTTCCTTGGTAATTTTTCCTCTGATTGGAGCCTCTTCACCTGTCGCTGTTGCAATCTTATTCCGATAAGCGGCTCTATTTCGTCCCTAACAAGGTTACTTCTTATTATTGAGTGTAAAGCTCCTGTATCCAACGTTACCATATATGCTACACAATCAATTAGCTCCTTGACAGTTAAACTATTCGACTTTCGAGCAATTTGTGAAATGGAGAATTTGGAGCAATCGGTTATGGGAGTCAGATCATGCCCCGCAGAACTGACTCGTTTTAGTTTAAAGCTTGATTAAAATTTACGTTATTTTGGACATGATCCTGTCTTTCTTTATGTCTGGGTTCATCTGCAGAATGATTTATTGAGCGTTTGCGTTTTTTACGACAGTCACGTGCCATATGCCCATATGTATCACAGTTGTAACATTTACCTTTGAATTGCGTATCTTTGTTGGCTGATGTGTGTTCGGTTTTAACGCCTGCTTTAACTGCTTGGCACACTACTTAAAATAAATCATCGTTCTCCACATCAATTCTACGCGCCTTTGGAGCCGATCGGCACAACGCATTTGCTGTCTCCTGTGCTAGAGCTATGGTAACCGTTTCCGTAAATGTTACCTTGGGCGCAATCACTGTTGCACGTTTGTCTCCTGATCGCGTATGCCATCAACAAACGCTTCGATCTTGCACTTTTCTATGAAATCACTCGTTGAATCTGCATACGACAAATTCGCAAGCCTCTCGACGTCCGCTGCATACGCCTGCAAAGTTTCGCCATTTCGTTGCATTCTGCCCTTCAGCTCCATTCGGTATATCTGTTTCATGTGATCACTGCTATATTTTCGCTGCAGTGCAGCCATAACCGCTAAATAACTGTTTCGATCACTTTCTGGAACAGTCTGCAATACTTCGGCTGCGCCTCCTTTAAGCGCCACGATAAGTGCGGCTACGCTGTCCTCATTATTCCATCGATTACTTACAGCCGTGGTCTCAAATTGCAGCTTGAAAATGTTGAACGCTGTGGTTCCATCGTAAATCAGCGATTTTAGCCTCGTACCACTAAAAACATGTTGTGTAGGTCCATTTATCTGGAACACGTGCAAATATTTTTTTATTTCCTGGATTTCTTTGTCTATACCGTTTTCTAATCTTTTAATTTTTCATCAATGTTCACTTCCAAGACATTTACATGCGTTTCTAGCTCCGTCACTTTGCTATGGAGTGTATTAGAAATTTCCAAAAGTTGCGTAGAATGCTCCTGCATCTGCTGCTTAATTTCGGTTTGCAGTTGATTTGAACTTTCTAGTTGCTGTTTCGAATTTTCTTGAAGTTTCTGTTCCATTTTGTTGGAATTTTCTAGAAGTTCTTTCTTCATGACTAATTTGAGCTGATTGGAATTTTCCTGAAATTTCTGTTCCATTCTGGTCGAATTTTCTAGAAGTTTCTGTTCCATTTTGCTGGAATTTTCTTGAAGCTGTTGTTGTATTGCTCCGAGCCACTGGCTTATATCAAAACTTTGGGACTGTACTTTTTGCTCCGTGTCCACATTTTTCGATGACGCTGGTGCAGATTCTACTTTAAACTCGTGTTCTGCGAGGTCAATGCCTTGGTTCTCTAATTCTTCCATTAGACGCTTTTGTAGCTCTACTTTCGTACCAGCAGTTGCAAGATTACGAATCGACAGCTCCTTCTTTAGCTGGTCGATTTTAAGTTGATCGAATTTAACCATTTTGTATCACAATCCCACTTCTGACACCAATGTTACGAAAATTCAGTCTACGTAAAACTGTTCTACGAGTTCGTATCGCTGGATTGTGTACAAAATAAAAACGCACTTATATTTGGTTTTAACTAGTATTATTTCAACTAGTATTAATTAACTTTATTAACTTAAATAACAACTTAAAGAATAATCACTTATATCAACTGCTGAATTACTACAATTTATCTTTACAATGTTCACTCACGAGACGCAATAGTTCACTGTTAAATCACAACTGCACTGCTGTACCTCAGATGCGGCTCCCTTATATACTGCATGCATCAGTTCGACACGTTCCGACAAGCTTCGACGTGTTTCGAGAACCTTCTACTCGTTTCGTGAATGACGTATGCTATTGGCATCTCATTCGCACTCATGTGTTTTAATGCGCTGATCTTCCATCTCATTCTCGCACACTGCCTCAGTGAATGATCTTCCGTCTCTTTCTAACACATGCTTAGTGCGCTGAATTGTAAATATAAATATATATATATATATATATATATATATATATATATATATATATATATATATATATATATATATATACAAATATAAAAATAAATATAAATATAAATATAAATATAAATATAAATATAAATATAAATATAAATATAAATATAAATATAAATATAAATATAAATATAAATATAAATATAAATATAAATATAAATATAAATATAAATATAAATATAAATATAAATATAAATATAAATATAAATATAAATATAAATATAAATATAAATATAAATATAAATATAAATATAAATATAAATATAAATATAAATATAAATATAAATATAAATATAAATATAAATATAAATATAAATATAAATATAAATATAAATATAAATATAAATATAAATATAAATATAAATATAAATATAAATATAAATATAAATATAAATATAAATATAAATATAAATATAAATATAAATATAAATATAAATATAAATATAAATATAAATATAAATATAAATATAAATATAAATATAAATATAAATATAAATATAAATATAAATATAAATATAAATATAAATATAAATATAAATATAAATATAAATATAAATATAAATATAAATATAAATATAAATATAAATATAAATATAAATATAAATATAAATATAAATATAAATATAAATATAAATATAAATATAAATATAAATATAAATATAAATATAAATATAAATATAAATATAAATATAAATATAAATATAAATATAAATATAAATATAAATATAAATATAAATATAAATATAAATATAAATATAAATATAAATATAAATATAAATATAAATATAAATATAAATATAAATATAAATATAAATATAAATATAAATATAAATATAAATATAAATATAAATATAAATATAAATATAAATATAAATATAAATATAAATATAAATATAAATATAAATATAAATATAAATATAAATATAAATATAAATATAAATATAAATATAAATATAAATATAAATATAAATATAAATATAAATATAAATATAAATATAAATATAAATATAAATATAAATATAAATATAAATATAAATATAAATATAAATATAAATATAAATATAAATATAAATATAAATATAAATATAAATATAAATATAAATATAAATATAAATATAAATATAAATATAAATATAAATATAAATATAAATATAAATATAAATATAAATATAAATATAAATATAAATATAAATATAAATATAAATATAAATATAAATATAAATATAAATATAAATATAAATATAAATATAAATATAAATATAAATATAAATATAAATATAAATATAAATATAAATATAAATATAAATATAAATATAAATATAAATATAAATATAAATATAAATATAAATATAAATATAAATATAAATATAAATATAAATATAAATATAAATATAAATATAAATATAAATATAAATATAAATATAAATATAAATATAAATATAAATATAAATATAAATATAAATATAAATATAAATATAAATATAAATATAAATATAAATATAAATATAAATATAAATATAAATATAAATATAAATATAAATATAAATATAAATATAAATATAAATATAAATATAAATATAAATATAAATATAAATATAAATATAAATATAAATATAAATATAAATATAAATATAAATATAAATATAAATATAAATATAAATATAAATATAAATATAAATATAAATATAAATATAAATATAAATATAAATATAAATATAAATATAAATATAAATATAAATATAAATATAAATATAAATATAAATATAAATATAAATATAAATATAAATATAAATATAAATATAAATATAAATATAAATATAAATATAAATATAAATATAAATATAAATATAAATATAAATATAAATATAAATATAAATATAAATATAAATATAAATATAAATATAAATATAAATATAAATATAAATATAAATATAAATATAAATATAAATATAAATATAAATATAAATATAAATATAAATATAAATATAAATATAAATATAAATATAAATATAAATATAAATATAAATATAAATATAAATATAAATATAAATATAAATATAAATATAAATATAAATATAAATATAAATATAAATATAAATATAAATATAAATATAAATATAAATATAAATATAAATATAAATATAAATATAAATATAAATATAAATATAAATATAAATATAAATATAAATATAAATATAAATATAAATATAAATATAAATATAAATATAAATATAAATATAAATATAAATATAAATATAAATATAAATATAAATATAAATATAAATATAAATATAAATATAAATATAAATATAAATATAAATATAAATATAAATATAAATATAAATATAAATATAAATATAAATATAAATATAAATATAAATATAAATATAAATATAAATATAAATATAAATATAAATATAAATATAAATATAAATATAAATATAAATATAAATATAAATATAAATATAAATATAAATATAAATATAAATATAAATATAAATATAAATATAAATATAAATATAAATATAAATATAAATATAAATATAAATATAAATATAAATATAAATATAAATATAAATATAAATATAAATATAAATATAAATATAAATATAAATATAAATATAAATATAAATATAAATATAAATATAAATATAAATATAAATATAAATATAAATATAAATATAAATATAAATATAAATATAAATATAAATATAAATATAAATATAAATATAAATATAAATATAAATATAAATATAAATATAAATATAAATATAAATATAAATATAAATATAAATATAAATATAAATATAAATATAAATATAAATATAAATATAAATATAAATATAAATATAAATATAAATATAAATATAAATATAAATATAAATATAAATATAAATATAAATATAAATATAAATATAAATATAAATATAAATATAAATATAAATATAAATATAAATATAAATATAAATATAAATATAAATATAAATATAAATATAAATATAAATATAAATATAAATATAAATATAAATATAAATATAAATATAAATATAAATATAAATATAAATATAAATATAAATATAAATATAAATATAAATATAAATATAAATATAAATATAAATATAAATATAAATATAAATATAAATATAAATATAAATATAAATATAAATATAAATATAAATATAAATATAAATATAAATATAAATATAAATATAAATATAAATATAAATATAAATATAAATATAAATATAAATATAAATATAAATATAAATATAAATATAAATATAAATATAAATATAAATATAAATATAAATATAAATATAAATATAAATATAAATATAAATATAAATATAAATATAAATATAAATATAAATATAAATATAAATATAAATATAAATATAAATATAAATATAAATATAAATATAAATATAAATATAAATATAAATATAAATATAAATATAAATATAAATATAAATATAAATATAAATATAAATATAAATATAAATATAAATATAAATATAAATATAAATATAAATATAAATATAAATATAAATATAAATATAAATATAAATATAAATATAAATATAAATATAAATATAAATATAAATATAAATATAAATATAAATATAAATATAAATATAAATATAAATATAAATATAAATATAAATATAAATATAAATATAAATATAAATATAAATATAAATATAAATATAAATATAAATATAAATATAAATATAAATATAAATATAAATATAAATATAAATATAAATATAAATATAAATATAAATATAAATATAAATATAAATATAAATATAAATATAAATATAAATATAAATATAAATATAAATATAAATATAAATATAAATATAAATATAAATATAAATATAAATATAAATATAAATATAAATATAAATATAAATATAAATATAAATATAAATATAAATATAAATATAAATATAAATATAAATATAAATATAAATATAAATATAAATATAAATATAAATATAAATATAAATATAAATATAAATATAAATATAAATATAAATATAAATATAAATATAAATATAAATATAAATATAAATATAAATATAAATATAAATATAAATATAAATATAAATATAAATATAAATATAAATATAAATATAAATATAAATATAAATATAAATATAAATATAAATATAAATATAAATATAAATATAAATATAAATATAAATATAAATATAAATATAAATATAAATATAAATATAAATATAAATATAAATATAAATATAAATATAAATATAAATATAAATATAAATATAAATATAAATATAAATATAAATATAAATATAAATATAAATATAAATATAAATATAAATATAAATATAAATATAAATATAAATATAAATATAAATATAAATATAAATATAAATATAAATATAAATATAAATATAAATATAAATATAAATATAAATATAAATATAAATATAAATATAAATATAAATATAAATATAAATATAAATATAAATATAAATATAAATATAAATATAAATATAAATATAAATATAAATATAAATATAAATATAAATATAAATATAAATATAAATATAAATATAAATATAAATATAAATATAAATATAAATATAAATATAAATATAAATATAAATATAAATATAAATATAAATATAAATATAAATATAAATATAAATATAAATATAAATATAAATATAAATATAAATATAAATATAAATATAAATATAAATATAAATATAAATATAAATATAAATATAAATATAAATATAAATATAAATATAAATATAAATATAAATATAAATATAAATATAAATATAAATATAAATATAAATATAAATATAAATATAAATATAAATATAAATATAAATATAAATATAAATATAAATATAAATATAAATATAAATATAAATATAAATATAAATATAAATATAAATATAAATATAAATATAAATATAAATATAAATATAAATATAAATATAAATATAAATATAAATATAAATATAAATATAAATATAAATATAAATATAAATATAAATATAAATATAAATATAAATATAAATATAAATATAAATATAAATATAAATATAAATATAAATATAAATATAAATATAAATATAAATATAAATATAAATATAAATATAAATATAAATATAAATATAAATATAAATATAAATATAAATATAAATATAAATATAAATATAAATATAAATATAAATATAAATATAAATATAAATATAAATATAAATATAAATATAAATATAAATATAAATATAAATATAAATATAAATATAAATATAAATATAAATATAAATATAAATATAAATATAAATATAAATATAAATATAAATATAAATATAAATATAAATATAAATATAAATATAAATATAAATATAAATATAAATATAAATATAAATAT
Organism: Dryomyza anilis; assembly: GCA_951804985.1. Classification (NCBI taxonomy): domain Eukaryota; kingdom Metazoa; phylum Arthropoda; class Insecta; order Diptera; family Dryomyzidae; genus Dryomyza; species Dryomyza anilis. Next base: position 49,480,628 of record OX638133.1, on the reverse strand, counting down.
AAATATAAATATAAATATAAATATAAATATAAATATAAATATAAATATAAATATAAATATAAATATAAATATAAATATAAATATAAATATAAATATAAATATAAATATAAATATAAATATAAATATAAATATAAATATAAATATAAATATAAATATAAATATAAATATAAATATAAATATAAATATAAATATAAATATAAATATAAATATAAATATAAATATAAATATAAATATAAATATAAATATAAATATAAATATAAATATGAATATGAATATAAATATAAATATACTAGCTGGACCCGTGCACGACTCGTGCCAAGATTTTCTGAATTCAAAGATATGGAGCGATTTTATTAATATAAAAAACATTTTATTATTTATATGAGGGGCCCGTGCTTAGCTGTTGAAATTTTTTTATTGGTTTTATAAATGTGGTAACCAAATAATTCTCCGCCAAAACAACTTTTCTCAAAGACAATTTTTTCTGCGCTTCTCCGCAGAATTATTCCCAGTAGAAATCTTCCCCGTAAAATCCACATAGAACGCTTTCCCGTAGAATTCTCAACGTAGAATTCATCCCGGTAGAATTGTTCCCGGTAGAATTCTTTCCCGTGGAATTCTTCCCCGTAGAGTTTTTCCCAGTAGAAGTTTTAGTGTGGTGGGTTTTAATGTAGTAAGTTTCGGTGTGGTGAGTTTAGATGTGGTGAATTTTGGAGTGGTGAGTTTAATTGTGGTTAGTTTTGGTGTGGTGAGTTTTAGTGTGGTGAGTTTTAGTGTGGTGAATTTGAGTGTGGTGAGTTTAAGTGTGGTGTTTATAAGTGTGATGAGTTTTAGTGTGGTCAATTATAGTGTGGTGGGTTTTAGTGTGGTGAATTTTAATGTGGCGTGTTTTAGTGTGGCGTGTTTTAGTGTAGCGAGTTTTAGTGTGGTGAATTTTATTGTGGTGAGTTTTAGTGTGAAGAATTTTAATGTGATGAATTTTATTGTGGTGAGTTTTAGTGTAGTGAATTTTAGGGTGATGAGTTTTAGTGTGGTTAATTATAGTGTGGTGGGTTTTAGTGTGGTGAATTTTAGTGCGGTGAGTTTTAGTGCGGTGAGTTTTAGTGTATCAAAATTTGAGTGTAGTGAGTTTTAATGTGGTGAGTTTAAAAGTGGTGAATTTTAATGTGGTGGAATTTTAGTGTAGTGAGTGTTAGTGTGGTGAGTTTTAGTGTGGTGAAATTTTAGTGTGGTGAGTTTAAGTGTGGTGAATTTTAGTGTGTTGAATTTTTGTGTGGTGAGTTTTAGTGTGGTGAATTTTAGTGCGGTGAGTTTTAGTGTGGCGACATTTTAGTGCGGTGAGTTTTAGTGTGGTGCATTTTAGTGTGGTGAGTTTTAGTGTGGTGAGTTTTAGTGTGGTGTGTTTAAGTGTGGTGAGTTTTAGTGTGGTGAGTTTTAGTGTGGTGAGTTTTAGTGTGGTGAGTTTTAGTGTGGTGAGTTTTAGTGTGGTGAGTTTTGATGTGGTGAGTTTTAGTGTGGTGAGTTTTGGTGTGGTGAGTTTTAGTGTGTTGAATTTTTGTGTGGTGAGTTTAAGTGTGGTGAGTTTTAGTGTGGTGAATTTTAGTGTGGTGAGTTTTAGTGTGTTGAATTATAGTGTGGAGGGTTTTAGTGTGGTTAATTTAAGGGTGAATTTTAGTGTGGTGAGTTTTAGTTTGGTTAGTTTTAGTGTGGTGAGTTTGTTTTTCTTTCCTTTTTTTGTTTTTCATTTAGTTTGGATTGTGGTTTTATGTGATTGGTTTTGTTTTTGTATTTTTGTTTTGTTTTGTGTTGTGCTTTTGCTTTTTTGTTTTTAAATTTTTTTTTGTATTTGAGTTTTTTGTTTCATGTTCGTAGCTGGTGAAAGTGCCAAGTTATATCGTGTTTAAGTTGCATGGGAGGTGCCACGCCTCTTTGTCCAATCCCGCCCATATATAGCCTATCATTCCTTCCAGACCATACCGAGAAAATCGGATCAGCCGTTTAGACGGAGAAGCGGAAAAAACGTGATTGCTTTTGTTTTTGTATTTTTGCTTTTGTTTTGTTTTGTGCTTTTGCTTTTTGTTTTTAATTTTTTTTTGTATTTGAGTTTTTTGTTTCATGTTCGTAGCTGGTGAAAGTGCCGAGTTATATCGTATTGAAAGTTTAGGTTGTATGGGAGGTGCAACGCCTCTTTGTCCAATACAGCCTATCATTCCTTCCAGACCATACCGCATCAGTGGTAAAAATTTTAATCGGATCAGCCGTTTAGACGGAGAAGCGGAACAAACGTACAAACGAACAAACATCTATATCTATATCTATATCTATATATATATATATATATATATATATATATATATATATATATATATATATATATATATATATATATATATATATATATATATATATATATATATATATATATATATATATATATATATATATATATATATATATATATATATGTATATCTATATCTATATATATATATTTATATATATATCTATATATATATATTCATATATACCATTAAATAACTATACTAAAATAATCCCGAATCACACGACTGAATAAACGCCCAATCGTTGACGCAATTTTCAAACAATTTTAATATCTTCGTATGATTGCCCATTTTTAAATACAAAATCACACGAATAATATTAAAAGTATTTGAAAATTACATCAACGATTTGTCGTTTATCCAATCGGGTATTTCATGCTAAATAAATATTTTTAAAATATTTTTGCCCACTGCATCTCCCCGAATTTTCTTGGATATTAATAAACTAATAATTTCTTCTCTTTGCGTTTTAATCGATTACTTCCGTTTTAAAGAGATTATCTAATTACCCAATAAACCAAAAACCTGGATATTAAGTGAGTTTCGAATGTATATTGAACATGGATATCGAACCTTTCACTGGAGAAAAGCGTTCAACTTTTTGTAATTGTAAGCTTGAAAACCATAGCGTTCTCCAGCAAAACTGGTAGCTTTTTATACAATCGAATCTAGCCTTTACCTAAACTTGAATTCCGATTCAATATATATTCGAGGTTTAACTTAATTGAAAGCTATAAATAAAATGTGATTCGACCTTCAAATTACACTTGAATTCAAGCGCATATATTTCCCTAATTAAAAGTTTAAATATAAGATAAAATAAAACGCATATTTATTATAATACTACATATTAAAAGGAATTAAAGTATATTTTACAGTTGCAACAGCACCTGCATCGGTGACAGTGTACAGGAACTTCTTTTGTAAAATCCACGACGTGGAGATCAATCCGCGAAGATCAAACCAGTGAATCCAATTGCGCCACTGCGATGTATAACATTGCCATAATATTCACGTAAAATATTAATGTTGTCTGCGTATAAATGAAAATATATTAATATTTCATTACATTGTATATCAGCTCATCCTGCAGTTTCCGTGCGGTAGAATTCTCGGGATGACTTTCGTGTTTGGACCTGCACTTATATATTAATTGATTTGTCTGTTTGCTAATTCAAGCAAAAAACAATGATATCACTGATTGTGCGAATGCAGTGGCACATATGTAGTGGTGAAAAAAATAAAAATTTTCTTGTTGACATTTAATTTATCACGTCACTGGGTTTCCACTGAGTAATTTTGTGTAGTGAATTTCGTGTCAAGTTTTTTTAACTTCGAAAACCAACGTTGGAATAACATTCATTTCTTCGGCTTGATCATGATATTACATCCACACTGGTTGTAAAAGAAAATTCTCCAAATTTATCTAACCTTAAACTCATTGCTTATTGGGTATTATGCATCCGTACTTACATGTTTTTCTCCAAATATGATGCCCAAAATTTGCACACAAAACACAACACTCTATTCTTCGATGTTTACATTTAATTTGTTTTGGCGTTTTACGTAGCCGTTGGTAAATAGAACGTCTGAGCGGACGCCTTTTACAAACACTTGTTTTTTAATTACGTTTCTTTTTGTTAATAAGCTTATTAACAAATATAAAGTAAGTGATTTGAAATCATTTACGAAATGGTAGTGAATTTTTGATTAGTAAGCTTATTAAGAAATCTGAGTCTGCACACCTTTACAAAAATGTTTATTGGGTAGTAAAATAATATAATATGGGTAGTAATATAAATATAGATATAGGTATAGGTATAGGTATAGATATAGATATAGATATAGATATAGATATAGATATAGATATAGATATAGATATAGATATAGATATAGATATAGATATAGATATAGATATAGATATAGATATAGATATAGATATAGATATAGATATAGATATAGATATATATATATATATATATATATATATATATATATATATATCTATATATATATATATATATCTATATATATATATATATATATATATATATATATATATATATATATATATATATATATATATATATCTATATATATATATATATATATATCTATATATATATATATATATATATATATATATATATATATATATATATATATATATATATATATATATCTATATCTATATCTATATCTATATCTATATCTATATCTATATCTATATCTATATCTATATCTATATCTATATCTATATCTATATCTATATCTATATCTATATCTATATCTATATCTATATCTATATCTATATCTATATCTATATCTATATCTATATCTATATCTATATCTATATCTATATATATATCTATATCTATATATATATATATATATATATATACAGCTGTGTGAAAAATAATAGCAGCGCTCTCCAATAAATTATAAATTCGATTTTTTAGAAGTGTTGGGTAATAAGAACAATCAATTATTTTTATAATTTACATTTATTGGAATTATGTCATTACAATGCAGTTTTATTTTCCTATATTCTTAACCTATTTCAAAAAATATGATACCTTTTGTAAATGAGTCTTGAATTTAGGTGTGAAAAATAATAGCAGCGATACCAAATTTGTTACAAAATTCATTATTTTCTTCAAAGTTTTAAAATTTATAACTTGTATTTATATTAGTTAGGCTTATGTGAACATTACTGTTGAATATTTGAAATTTTTGTGTTGTTTTGATTAAATGTGGAACATACAAAACCTTGTTTTAGTAAATCGCGAAAAATTCCTTAAAAATACTTAACATTTTTTAACAGAGCTTTCAAAATTATACAGGACATTGTTTATTCGAAAGCTAAAATGTTACCTAAAGCAAAACATTTGTCAAAAACTACGAAACACGTGTCTAAACGTAAAAAAAGTATCAAAAAATCACTTGTTTCAATATTTGATATGATTTAAGTAATCTTTTCTGTGAAATGTACCAAAGTGAAAAAAAATCTTGATATGCAATTTGAACAATTAACATTTAGAGAACAACTCATAGAAGAATTTCTTTCTGTAAGAAGCCATTAAGTACCATACTACACATAGGCAAATATTGATACATCTCGAGTTTGCACGTGTCTATCAGAAGCGTAACATGATGTAACCACTAGCGTAACTTAGTATGATCCAATGGTTCAAAATTGCCACGACTGATTCCTGGAATATCAGAATTACAAATTTTAATGCATTGGACAGTAGTAAATGCCGCAATTTTTAGACTAATGGTTCAGAGAGTTAGTCACGATTTTTAAATACTTTTAATTAGTATTTCAATATTTGCCGAGATCTATAATTGTCCTTCAAGGCTCCTTTCATAAAAAACTTATTTTATGAGTTGTTTTCTAAAATCAGATCATTCGAATTGCATATCCATATTTTTTTTCACTTTGGTACATTTCACAGAAAAGGTTACTTAAATTATATGTAACATTCAAACATGTGATTTTTTGATACTATTTTTACGTTTATGCACGTGTTTCGTATTTGTTGTCAAATTATTTGCTTCAGTTAACATTTTAGCTATGAAATAAACAATATCCTGTATAATTTTGAAAGCTCTATTAAAAAATTTAATGATTTTTCGCGATTTACTAAAACAAGGTTGTGTAGGTTCCATATTTAATCAAAGCAACACAAAATATTTCAAATATTCAACAGTACTGTTCAAATTAGCCTAACTAATGTTTTTCTCCAAATATGATGCCCAAAATTTGCACTCAAAACACAACTTTCTTTTCTTCGATGTTTACATTTAATTTGTTTTGGCGTTTTACGTAGCCGTTGGTAAATATAACGTCTGAGCGGACGCCTTTTACAAACACTTGTTTTTTAATTACGTTTCTTTTTGTTAATAAGCTTATTAACAAATATAAAGTAAGTGATTTGAAATCATTTACGAAATGGTTGTGAATTTTTTTATTAGTAAGCTTATTAAGAAATCTGAGTCTGCAAACCTTTACAAAAATGTTTATTGGGTAGTAATATAAATAAATAATTGCAACCCTGAAAAAATGTTGCTACTCTGACAATTTGTGAAAATATAAAATTTGTTAATTTTAATATGTGAGTGTTTTCCATTCAATCGTTTGTTTATCAGAGTGTATTATTTGTATGGTTCCAAGCCCAGTAAAACTTAGTATACTGAGAGAAAATATCAATGATGTACATGTTTGTATTATTAATTAAATACGTAATAAAAATATTAAATAATGCTTTTTGAAAATCAATTATGAGCACAAATTACATACGTAATTAAAATTTTTATTGTACAAAAACAAAATATCAATTATATAATTGATTTTATTTATCTTATAATGTTAATATTTTTTTTTTTTTGTACAAATATGCTATTTTAATTCATGATGAAAACTCATGTACAATATTGGTGCTGGGCACAATATCTGAACGATGAATTAAGGCATTGCATTTATCTTCATCGTATGCAAAGAACAAACTTTTTGCCAGATTTAATTCGATGGCGTTCCAACACAGAAAAAAATATTGTACGTGTATATAATAATTGATATTAATAGGAAACAAAATCGAATTCCAATTAAAAATATGAGTGTATTTACTAATTAATAAATTGTATTTAAACATTTTTTAAAATTATAGTATTAATAGGAATAAATTTAATATTATTTCAATACAACTAAATCATTAATAGTATTTACTACTTTTATTTGTTACTTTTGATTTATTAATTTTAATAAAATGCAACTCTGTTGTGTTCTCATTTTTTTCTTCTCGATTTCTTTTTGTTTTGTGTTTGTGCGTTGAGCGTCGTGCGTCTAACATTATTTTCTTCTAACGCGTGCCACTCATTGTTCTAAATAAATAGTTAAAGGAAATAAATTGGTTCCTATGATGAAGTGATTTATATGTGGCAAACTCTATTTATCATTTGTTTTTATAATTTTAAAAAAGACCACCTTTTAAAAACCAATATTAAATACATTTGTGCAACAATTATTTGTAACACTGAAATAAAAATATGACAATTTTTTTAAATGTACCTATTTTCTTAAAAAATAATAAAAAAAATAATCAAAATAAATACATAATGTATATTATTTTTATATAGATAGGTTAAATTCGCTATATAAAATTTAAATAAAAGATTTTAATTTTTACATTTTTTATTAATTATTCAATTAATACAGCAAAATTTAATTTCTATTCGACAAATATTTTAATTGGTTTTACAATATATTTAAAAAATTTCTATCGAATAAAATTTTAATTGATGTTACTAATTAATTAATTAATGATTTAATAATTCTCAATACAAAATATAATATATATAACAACTTTAATATCAATATGACAAAAAAAGTATTTAAAATTTCTCCAATTAACATATGCTCATTGTTACGAATATGGGATTCAATGCAACTAAAAGTTAAATTGGCTGAGTTTCAATTAAAAATTAATTGCATTGATTAATATTTTAGTTATATTTACACTCTTTTTTTTTCTGTGCGAAGGGAATGGTCACATGTTTGCATTGGCCGTAAACTGCAATCTATAAACACAATAATTATAAAAACTTAATACGTTAAATAATCACAATATCCCCTCCGCGAATGCCCATGATCCTCAAAAGCAATAATGCCAGTTGTGTGGTGCAGATCTATTGTTGATTCTGAAATTAAAACCAATTAAATAAATCGAACTGTTATAAATACAACAAATAATGACAACTTACCCGAAGAAAATTTAAAAATTTTTGGGAGATTTTGTTTTTTTGTTTATTTTTCATTTTGTCATTAATAAATGATAATGACACATTTTAGGGTTTACAATGTTCATCGTCATAAATTTATATCATAAATATTTTTAATAATTTACATTGTATGAATTTAAAACGTTTATAATTATAATCCGTTGTTCAGATATATCTGTCCTATCCAAAATTAGCTAAAATTGATATATTATAATCCCTCTTTTGGTATCAAAATGTACAATTTTATACAAAAAGTCGACTAATCGACTTTTTCTAGTGAAATAATCGATTAGTCGAAAAATCGACTTTTAGACATTTTGAAAAAGTCGACTTTAGTGTTCGAATTTAGAACCCTACACCCCATATCTGATTTTGTAGCACAATAAAAGACGACTTAACTGCACAACGTTCGTTCAACAATGTTGCTTTATTACGGCAGTGTTGCCATAGTGCTTTTCATACAATGTTACTTATATTTCCTTACAGCGTTGCATTTTATACAATCATATATGCTACAGATTTAAACTTGTTTCTTAATTTTTCGTAAATTGGACACATCAATTATGTAGAAAATCAGTTTTGAAAGTAATTGGGCCTAAGGGCTTACAGTCTACGGCCATCTAAAGTGAGCATACCTTGGTCGAATTTTTCTTTACCAAAATTTAATTGTTTATGCTGTATACATATCGGAGCCCGGACATAACCCCCACGGGCCCATGTCTGCGGCCATAATCCCAAAAAAATTTCGGTCATAATACCCAATCAATTTTGGGGCTAAGTCCACGTTGCTATGCGGACATGCGAGATTTTTTTGGGAATTCATATTTGGCCTGCGGCGCTTCAGTTTCGCATAAATTAAAAAAAAATCAAAATAAAATTATATCTTTGTTTTATTCACTAACTAGAAGAATGAAATTTTATTTACAAAAAATTGCGAGATTTTTTGGAAATAAAATTTAGCATGCGGCGCTTCAGTTTTGCATAACTTTAAAAAATTACAAATTAAAATTATATCTTTGTTTTATTCATAAGAGAAGAACGAAATTTTATTTATAAAAAATTAAATATTCAATGGAATAGAACTTGTTTGGATCATCTCGGATCAACCAAATACTTATGTTCTAATTAGTAGGATCTAGAGATGGGCATGTGAGCGTGATTCACGTGAATCACACGTGATCACGCGTAATTGTGATTGAATCTTAATTTTGCTCACGTGATTGTGAGTGAGTGTGAGTAGACCAAAAAATACCGTGTGAGTGAGTGTGCGTGAGTCGAATATTTCATAAAATAAAAAAATCTCAGTTATATTTTTTTTGGGATTTTATATATTTTTGCTGAACTACAGAACAAGTAGGATCTCCACTTCAACTCAGAAGTCTTCGAGAAGGCGACTGCCCATATTTCAGAACTATAATAATTCAAACCCTTTCTAACGACGGTCATATACCCACCCCTTCGTCAACTCAGAATAAGTTGCTACGTTTCAGTCAATTAATCTAACCCCTGCAAACCGGCCGTACTTAGTATGGGCTAGTCAATTTTTGTGGGGTCATGTCAATAGTTTTTGCTTGGTTTCATACGACCGTTCATGGAACGCATTTTTTTTTTCGATATACCCATTTTTGTAATAAGTTGAATTTTCAATTTCAACTTATTAAGGGCTCTATTATGATTAGCGAAGCGAATGGTTTTGGCGAAGCGAACGTCAAAAAGCTATTACGGCTTACATTCGCCAGACTTCATTCGCCAAAAAACGGGTAAAATGAAGCGAACGTAAAAAAGGAGCAACACAACTCAATTTCATTCGCTTCAAGTGTCAAAATCAAGCGAATCAACAGATCATGTGACGAATCGGCGAACGTATCCTAATCTATCATTTTTAATGTTTTTCTTATGATTTTTTATTTTTTTGCTACTGCGTTTTTGTTTATTGGGATTCTCCTGATTTTTAATTTTTTATCATTTGATCTCAAATTTCGAGGTTTTGTGCCCCAACTAAAAAAAATATAAAACTTTTTTGGTTGGTTTTTTTAACACATTTATTTTTAAAATTAATAACAGTTTGGCACTCCAGCTCAAAAAACCTGAACCACATATAAAATTTCCACATTTCTAACACTAAAAGTGCGCCTGCAACTGCTATGACTATTGCAACTTGGATCGTCGAGCGATTGTATTATTGTCCCTTGTAACGTGACGACGATGTTTGTCCCTGCTGCTCCATATGTCGGAGATGCTGTCAACACTCGGTCTCCTTAAATCAGACCACATTTTTTAATGGAGACGGTGTAATAGGCCGGTGTAGTGTTTTCTTCCCTCCGAGCTCCGATGGCAGACCACCATCGGGTTTCCTTATATCTCTTGAGAGTCTGCTTCTTCGTCGTCTTCACAGTTTGTGTTTTCTTTCCTCATCCACAAATTATAATTTTTTAGAAAAACATTTACATCAGCTGTTTGGACATTTTAGGGTTTCTTTAAACCAAAATAAAAAATAGTATTTCTCCAAATAAAAAAACTACTATTTAATAAAAAGTATTTATTTTTATGTATTTATTTTTATATAATAGCAATTTTAACATAAATAAATATTTAACTATAAATGTTAACTAATATGAATTGTTCCGAAGTTTATTTGGATAATTTTTGATTTTTTATAGATAAAAAAAAAACAAAAAACCGAAAAACTATTATTTTTATGAATCGAATTACCATTTTTTAAACCATTAATAATATAAAATGGTTTTACAATAAAAAAAAATGTTAAGATAACAGAGTATCTGTTCTAAAAAAAAAGGCAGCACTAAAAACACGAAACATGATTTTTTGCAACACGGAAATCCGTCATTTGAGACGTCAATATTGAAAGTGTGGTTCACTTTTTAAACCATAAACATTAGTACATTCGCCAGTTCATTCGCCAAATTGCGTTCGCTTCGCCAAAGCGTTCGCTTCGCCAAAGCGTTCGCTTCGCCAAAAGCATTCGCTTCGCCAAAAGCATTCGCTTCGCTAATCATAATAGGGCCCTAACTTTAGTTTGTTCCAGAAGTTCGTGTGGGGTCCCGATTTTATTCGAGTTATAAATTTAGTAACCAAAAAACTCGTTTGAAAAATAGTTTTTCCCAAAGTCAATTTATCCCTGGTTAATTATACCCCGAACTATTCTTTTATTGATAACTAGCTGGACCCGCGCACGACTCGTGCCAAGATTTTGTGAATGCAAGGATATGTAGTGATTTTATTAATATAAAGAAAATTTTTATTATTTACATCTTTCCCGTAGAACGTTTTCCCGTAGAATTCCCGGTAGAATTCTTTCCCGTAGAATTCTTCCCCATAGAATTTGATTAAAATTTCATTAAATTTGCTTTCCTAATTGCTGATATAAAGTGTTTTTTTTTTCGGATATATGGGAGGTGCCACGTCCAGTCCACCTATACTCTGCCAGACCCAACATAAATATTGTGTCAAAATTTTATTCAATTCGGTTCAGTCGCTTAGATGTCTATTCGGAACATACAGACATACATACTTACATTCACAAATATATAGTAGATTCTTTTCCAGAGACAATTCTCAAAGATTTTACACGAATTCTTTAACGGAGAATTATTCTTTGAGGCAATTTTTACTTTTTTATATGAACAACACATCGAAGGTTTTTCACATTTCCATCTCCGTAAAAAATTGAGATATATTTTATCAAAATCCCTATCATCATAACATTATTATTGCGTTTTAAATATGTAGGTTGTATTGGAGGTGCCACGCTCGGTCGACCAATCTCACCAACAAACAATAGCAAAAAAAACACGTGATTCAGCGTGATTCACGTGAATCACGCGTGATTGTGATTGAATCTTAATTTTACGTGATTGTGAGTGAGTGTGAGTAGAGAAAAAAAAGACCGTGAGTGAGTGTGCGTGATTAGAAATATTCTTTCGTGAGCGTGAGTGAGTGTGAGTCAAAACTCACTCACGTGCCCATCTCTAGTAGGATCCTTTACCTACATATTAGTACCAAATTTATCTGCAACTATATGCAACTAATAAGGATATTTCGATTTTAAGATATCTTCAAAGGAAGTATATATATGAAAAACAATATATGGGGCAATCCACGTCAATTCGCCGAGCTTTAACCCTGACACCCTTCGATTTGCTTCATATTTTAATATGTTATTATTGGTCAATGAAGTTTAAATTAAATTTTTCAGATTTCTATCGCATCCCCTTCATCCCCTCATCAAACTGTAAAAACACGGTTTTTGCTGTTTTGCACCACAGCATGCAAAAACTGCCTTTTCAAATTCTGAAAAAATTTACATAAATTTGGACTGGTAAGAATTTTTCTTCTATTTTTTTCTTAACTTCCTGTTTTTTTTAGTATATAAATCGCCATAATTTTGGATTGGTTTGAGATACATCAATAAAAACTGGTATATACGCATATGTCTGAAGTAGAGATGGGTACGTGAGTGAGTTTTTACTCACACTCACTCACGCTCACGAAAGAATTTTTCTAATCACGCACACTTACTCACGGCCTTGTTTGCTTTACTCACACTCACTCACAATCACGTGAGTAAAATTAAGATTCAATCACAATCACGCGTGATCACGTGGTTTTTTTGCTATTATTTTCAGAATGCATAAAAATACATATTTCATTTGTATATGTTGGTGAGATTGGTCGACCGAGCGTCGCACCTCTAATACAACCAACATTTTTATAACGCAATAATATTGTTAGGGATCTCAATTTTTAAGGGAGATGGAAATGTGAAAGACCTTCGTCGATGTACTGTTCATATAAAAATGTAAAAATTGCGTCGAAGAATAATTCACCGGTGAAGAATTCGTTTAAAATCTTTGAGAATTTTGTCCCTGGAAAAATAATCTCTGGAAAATAATTATCAATAAAGGAATAGTCCGGTGTAGAATTTATTGGTTACTACATTTATAACTCGAATAACAACGGGACCCCAAACGAACCTATGGAACAAACTAAACTTTATAAACATGTATTAGTCATATATAGTTGAATTGAAAATTCAACTTTTTACAAAAATGGGTATACCGAAAAAAAAATACGTTCTATGTCCATTTTCATGAACGGTCGTATGAAACCAAGCAAAAACTATTGACATGACCCCACAAAAATTGACTAGGTACGGCCGGTTTGCACGGGCTTAGATCAATGGTTGACTGAACCTTGTAACGTATTCTGAGTTGAAGAAAGGGTGGGTATTTGACGGTCGGTTATCAAGAGTTTGATTTATTATCGTTCTGAATAGTGGGCAGCCGCATTCCCAAAGCCTTCTGAGTTCAAGGCATGGCCCTACTTGTGCTGTAGTTCAGCAAAAATTAAAAGTGAGGTTTTTTTATTTTATGAAATATTCGACTCACACACTCACGAAAAAATTGTACTCACACACACTCACTCACGGTATTTTTTGGTCTACTCACGCACAATCTCAGCAAAATTAGGATTCAATCACAATCAAGTATATATATATATATATATATATATATATATACATATATATATATATATATATATATATATATATATATATATATATATATATATATATATATATATATATACATATATATATATATATATATATATATATATATATATATATATATATAATATATATATATATATATATATATAATATATATATATATATAATATATATATATATAATATATATATATATATATATATATATATATATATATAATATATATATATATATATAATATATATAATATATATAATATATATAATATATATATATATATATATATATATATATATATATATATATATATATATATATATATATATATATATATATATATATAATATATATATATATATATATCTATATATATATATATATATATATATATATATATATATATATATATATATATATATAATATATATATATATATATATATATATATATATATATATATATATATATATATATATATATATATATATATATATATACACAAAACCATTGATTTAATTTTTATCCGAAGTGCAGTTCTCGTATTTGAACACTGTATCCAATCCAATTTTAAATTATTTGAGGCCGTACCGTTCGTAAGATCTATATATATATATATATATATAGTTTCTTCTTAAGTAATTGTTGTTGATTGCACGGCAACATGATTGCTGGTCTTGAGGACAGTTCTTGTCTAACCCAAAATGTTCGTTGAAGTTCGTGAAAATAATAACAGACTGTGAATTGATTTTGTTTTTTTTTATATTGTTTTCTGTCAAACAAATTATAGTACATTTATATTTGTCTTTTTTTTAACATATTTCTGTTACATTTACTTATTATAGTAATTTTTTGAAAAAATGCAACCCTAGGCGATACAGTGAAACTCACAGAAGATACAATGTAAATCGGGCATAATGCAAAAACTAAACAGCTTAAAGTCGAATTCAGGAGATCGATTCCCCAAATTGTGACGACAAAAATTTTTAAATTACATAAAATTGGATTGGAAATTGTATGAAATAAATAAGAAATGAAATAATACAGACGAATAAAATAAAATAGTAGTAGAATAGTAGTTGAATTGAAATGAACCATATTGGTTCAATCTTGTTTTCTGGTATTTTTTTTTTTACAAATTAACCAACGCTCAGGGGATGCCCCCTATTCGTGCAATGCACAGTGTTGATCATAAGAAAGGATTATAGGTTAAAGGGAGGAGGAAAGATGGAGTAGTGTCGGTGGATGTTTGCTTTAAATTTCCCAATATTAAAAATGTCGGGAAAAACAGATGCAGGAAGATTGTTCCACAAACGTATCGTGAGACTGAAGAACGAATTATCTCTGTAATGCGTGGTTCTGTTGAGAACCTAGTGAACTACGAAGGGGTGGGCTTGGTTCGATGCCCGAGTAGAACGAGAGAATACACGACCTGGTGGAATCAGGCCATGTATTTCCCTCGAACACTTACCATTGTAATACCTATAAAACAGACATACACACCCTTCGGTCCTTCGGTGCTCAAGAGAACCAATAGAGGATGAAATATTTTCATCCCCTATTAAATATATGGCACGTTGCTGGATTCGATCCCACTCGGAGATTGTTTTAAGGTCATTATTGAGTGTATCATTCATTGTGGGCCTTTTACTCTCAATCTCCAAAGAGTTTGGGCTCTTGTTGAACGAATATGAATGACAAATGTTACTGTCATGTGCAAAGGAATGGATTGGGTTCTGGGTCGATGACAGAAGGTCATTGAAAAAAACCAAAAATAGGGACGGGGATAGGACTGAACACTGCGGGACTCCAGAATTGATGAAATGTTGTTCTGAGAAAACACCATCCATCGCAACTCGTATTGAACGACCCTGGAGAAAACCCGATATCCATCGAGTAAAAGAATTACCGACAACATATGCAATAAGTTTTATACCAGGGCTTCATGCCACACTCGATCAAAAGCCTTGGAAATATCAAGAGCAACCACCTTACTCTCCCCGAAAAGATGAATACAATTATTCCACTTTTCGGAGAGGACCGCCATCAAGTCACCGGTGGATCTGGTCCTACGGAAACCATATTGCCGGTCACTAAGTAATTCGTTTCGCTCCAGATAGTTCACAAGGTGGAAGTTTATTACGCTTTCCATTACCTTGGATAGCGCAGAGCATATTGCAATGGGTCGGTAATTAGCAGGGTTCGTAGCCTCACCTTTTTTCGGAACTGGCTGAACATTGGCAACCTTCCAACAAGATGGAAAAACTCCTGTCGTGTAGGAGATGTTGAAAATGTTACGCAATGGTCAAGCCAGCGTTGACGCACACTTCATCAACACATCGGCAGATATGCCATCAGGCCCGGAGGCTTTGTTAATATTGAGATTTGCTAAAACCTTTTTAACTGCCCGAGTTCGAAAATGTATCTCCGGCATTGCAGAAGAAACAAATTCAACGACGGGCAGTGGTTGATTGCTATCTGGGAGCGTTGAATTATTTGCAAATAATTCTGCCAAGAGATTAGCTTTATCAACCGGGTCAGTGAAGGTCTGGCCATTCATAACAAGGGTTGGAGTAGACGATGTCGTCTGATTCTTCACCCTTTTAACAAATGACCAGACATTTTTACTACCTCTATGGTAGAGAAGGACCTTTTTGCGCGCGTTTTGTTCGTGTAGAAACTTTTCACGCGCGATCACGGCATTACAGCGATTTCTAGCCTGTATGCGAAATCTTTCAGTATCAGCATTCTTATTAGAACGCCAATTCTGAAAGGCTTCCTCTTTCGACCTGACTGCAATCCTGCAAATCTCATTAAACCAAGAGTGGTCCTTGGGTTTAATGCTAATCTTTTTAGAGGGTATGAAGGACCGCATACCCAATAAAATAATATTTTGTACTATTAAGGCCGCTGCATTTATGTCTCTATCTGCCAAACACAATTTCCAATTAAAGTTGCGAAAAAAATCATTTAACGCAACCCAATTTGCTTTTTCGTAAAGTCATACCGTTCTCTTGGGGGCTTTAATCGAAGAGACGCGTAAACTAGAATATGAAAATTCAGCGGAAACAGTACAGTGGTCGGAATTACCAAGAGGTGCAAGGACTTTTACATCATATTTTTCATGATGCGAAGTCAGAAAAAGGTCTAGGACTTTTTGGCTCTACCAGTTGCGTGAGTTGATTGCACTCGGCAAACAGCTCAACATAACAACCCTCCTGTGTTGATAGACCCGAGTGGCTCAACCAAGTGGCGTTGTGCACATTAAAGTCACCAGCAACAACAATTTTACTGCCTGGAAACTGTTCCAAAATATTTGAGATCGAATCTGATAGTGCATCTAACTTGTTACTGGTAGAAACCCTATCTAGATTCGGACTCCTATAAATAAAACACAAGTGCATGATGTGTTGCAAGATTTTGAATTTGATCCACATAGAATTAAATTCATTATCCGAAACACTATGTTGCTGCTGGTGCTGGTACGCAACGTCACTTCGAATAAAAAGGGCCCATAGGGCATTGTTCTCTGCCCCTATGGGCAGAGAACAATGGCAGTAGGTGGTATCCTGGTATCTGAAAATCCAGTGGATCTGCACCCTGACTAACCTGGGTTTCACCTAATGCCATTATATGTGGCCTATAGACAGACACATGTGCATACACAGAAAAAAATTCGACCTCAGTCCACGAACGTTGCAAAAATCTATACGAAAGTTTTGCGACATTTTCGCTACTGGGTAAATTAAAAACACACAAACATACTAGTAGCGGGCACAGTTGAGACGAACAGATGAGAACAGTGGTCAGTGTTATGTCTTGGCCACCGTCTTCGTTACGCACTCTTGCAGTCTCAACTATGCACGCAGTTAGCGCGGAGTAGGATGGGGGAGGGACGGAGTACAATCAACAAACCTGTGCAATTGCAGCAGAGAGCATAGAAAGGCCCTTTGTGCTGGCAATAGCAGTGAAAAAAAACGGCGAGTGCAGAGTGCAGCAAGTCCACGTGCAGCGAAAACCGGTTCTGCTCTGTTGATGTTGTTGTGATATTTGTTGTTATGTATTTTTAATTATTTGTTTTGTGTAATTTATTTTGTTATTTTTTTTAATATTGTTTTTTGTTGTCAACGACGACTGGATTTTTATGTTATTGTTTGATTTTATATTTGTTTGTTGGTTGATGTTGTTATGTTTGGCGGCACATTTTTAAACATATAAAACGACGGACGGAAAACGTTTAAAGACAACAGGACGACACGACACGTCCGTCTCCCATAAAGGCATTGACGCAACTGAACGTTGAGCCGATCGTGTTTTCCTACATGGGTAATTGTAAAAAAATATAAAATTATATGTGGAAAAATTACATGCAAATGTGTTATGAGAAAACAAAATATATTTTTGGGTAATTTTTCATATTATATTTTTGGGTGATTTTTCATAATGAAAAATTACCCAATTCAAGAAAATGTAATTTCGCCGAAAAATATGGGAAAATTGCCTAAATAATTTGGGCTATTTTTCATATGATTGATATTCTGTCCATCGGTAGAAATTAATATTTTTTATGTCGCATAAATTATGGGTGATATTGGTTACATGTATAAAGATTGCAAATATATACTTTGCAAATATATACTTTGCACTTCACTATTTTAAAATTGAATACGTATGTGGTATCTTACTTTGAATATAATTCGTTTTCGTTCTATAGCACGTTTGGAAATGTAATTTTTTCCAAATGTTTTGGAAATAAAATTGTATATAGCACGTTTTTAAACTGACATTTTCGAAAAATAGAATGTTTTGGAAATAAAGTATTGTTTTAAAGTCAAATAACTTTGCAAATGGTCTACTAGAGAGCTGATTTTATTTTTACTGATTCGACATATAAGGACGAACAAAAGTACATAAATAACTTTTTTTTTCGATTTTTGACTGGATGGCACGTTTTGGAAATGAGCTCCTCAATTG
Source organism: Dryomyza anilis (assembly GCA_951804985.1). Lineage (NCBI taxonomy): Eukaryota > Metazoa > Arthropoda > Insecta > Diptera > Dryomyzidae > Dryomyza > Dryomyza anilis. The sequence continues at coordinate 49,462,002 of OX638133.1, read as the reverse complement.
AACCAACATTTTGGAGTTGGAGTAGATTTGACATAATAATAGTTTGGCGTTACAGTCCTATAAGAACTTAGGTATTTTTTGCGTCGATCCGATAAACTTATTGAATAATTTATAAAATGATTAATAAAAGGTACATTACGTTTAACAGATGGTTAATATACCTCTGTTAAAATGTTTTGGTTTGTGTCTCCGCTTAGTTTTAAATTCACGTACTTATATTTTAGTTCGTACTTATATTTTAGTTCACTCGCTTAGAGTGAAATCAATGAAAAAAAAGCATTTAATATAATAATAGTTTGGCGCAACAGCAGTAAAAAACCTCGGTTGAACTCC